>CAIGRT010231622.1:0-13131 GCA_903798405.1 Fraxinus platypoda
TCAATTTATATTTTCATGCTTTTATTCATTTAAGAATACAACATTAATCATCCCATGTCATAATTATCATAAAACTACTAATAAATGTCACACAAAGTTGGCTTAAAACCGCATTATAAAAAAAGATGAACCGCATCCCAGACGGCCTCCATCTGCCCTGTCCTGGGCCTTGGTGAAGGACGTAAATCGTAGATTATACCTCCAAGGGTACATGGTGGAATGCTGCTTGTACACTTGCACTTACTCAAGGGCCAAATCCATATTTCAGGATTCGAATTCTTGACGCGGCAGCCTCAAGCAAAGCTGGAGTTTTTCCACCTTCCACTTTTACCACTTGGAGATGTGCCCTGGGGGCAGATATAACAANAGGATTCGAACCCTTGACGTGGCAGACTCAAGCAAAGCTGGATTTTTTCCACATTCCCTTTTTACCACTTGGAGATGTGCCCTGGAGGTAAAACCGCATTATATATCCAATGGAGAATGGCTTTTCCTTATTTAACCAACAAAGTATGAAAGGTTTATCTGACGTGAAGACATATTCTTACAAACAACATGCAACAAAAGTTACTGCAACAAGAATACATATTCCTGATCCTGAGAAGGCATTGGTTACACCAATTGTTGTTTGGTTTTGAGGTGGCTTGTACATGGTCACTCTTAACCCCCAAATGGCTTGGTTTTACACATCCCTTTGATTTAATTAGGCCGTGTAAAGTTTAAGCACCATACAACTTTTTATTTATCATTTTGCAATTAAAAAAAATGTTTGGTCCCTATATTTGAGCCCAACGAGACCGGGCTGTAGGGATAGGACAAGGCATGACATCAAGTTTCGCTGCGGGTGCTCAATGGGACGAGTCTAGCTGTTCAGTATGCTTATCTCTGGTCTCAGCTCGACTCGCCCCATGAGCTCTGCGAGCCACTCGCGTCTCGTCTATTTTTTTAATCGAAAATAATTTTTTGTAACCAAAATGTGAGTTGGTCGCAAGCCTGGTGCGAGTTGTCGTCGATGAACGGCTCGTCCCAATTAACACCCATACGTGTGACTGTGCCAAAAGTGTGTCGAACAACTCAATCTTGAGTGATCCGACATATTTTAACATAGGTATGGCACCCATGTTAGTCACACACTATACACGCAATGATGGCAACATTGAGTCCTAAAATATTGGTTAGCAAAACTTAGCTAAAGTGATAAGAATGAAATCTTATCAAGTTATTGACTTTGGTCCGAATCTCATGGGGGTGGTGTGAGGGTGAAATTCAAGTGTTCAGCCTAATTTTCCCTTTCTGTCTTAACTAGAAAATTCGGAGGCCCATGTTTTAAATATGGGCTTTTGACTCATCACCCTCCATTTGAATGGATTATTATGGGCTAATTTTATATAAAAAAGAGAATTTGGAGGCCCACTGTTTTATCATGGGCTTTTAATTCACAATTCTCTATGGGGATTATCATATTTTTAGGTGTTTATGGAGTAAAATAAACCTTGGTCCCTAAAAGAATTCAAAATTTAAGTTAAACTCAACAATTAATTCAATATCATATTTTATGGAAATTACAAAATTTTAAGCACGAAATTTATCTATTTTTATTAAAATATACTAAAAATATGATTTTATCTAAATCAAATTGGGACATATTAATCAAGTTTTAGATTAAATTGATAAATACTTTGCTAATTTAGATCTCAATTTGTTTGAATATATGAATTCAGGTCTTCAAATAACAAAGACCGCTAATTTAAATATTAAAATCGAATACGACTTTCAGATGTACCGAAGATAAATTTTAAATGATTTGACAATTTCTTCATCTAGTTGTGAGTCATATGGAAGTCTTGTGTAATTTTAACTTCTACATTGACGGTTTTGGTTGACTAGGGAACCTAAATTTATCCATTTAAATAAGTTAGAAACTTAAAATCTCACTTTAATTTTGAGGACCTATAAGCACATTATGTAAAACATTGAGGATCTCAATTCTAATTTATCTCAAGCTTCAGAACATCCCACCTCCTTTTACTATAGTCACAGCTTATTCCGAGACCTACATTTCATCTAAATTTCTGAGCCGTCGATCAATACGTTCATAAGAATTGGACGTCCGGATTTGACTTTGACACAGTAATGGACAATGACCCCCGTCACCCTCCCACCAGCTCGAAGAATACAGAGAACCCAGACACTTCCTATCTCTCTTCTTTCTCTCTCTAAACTGTTTCCAACAAGACAACACTAACCAAGACTTTTGTGTAAAGCTGCATCATTAAGTAAACGGTTCTAAAGCTAATACATGCTAAATTCGCAGCCTCCCAGATTAAGAAAAGTATTTGGGGTATGTTCTAACTCTTTTTGTTCTGTTTTTACTTTCATCAGTAGGTGCATTTTTTTCTCTCCTTTTGATTTCTTGAATTTGATGGGTTTTTTTTTTCTGGTATTTATGTTTCATCATTTGCTATTGGAATAAATTTTATTGGGATTTCTGTTTTCTTGCTTGAATTGTTTGGTGCATTTAATTGGACTGGTATTGATTGATTTATGGGGTTCTGTATTTCTGTAAAATGTTTTGTAAGGTTTGATTAAGCTCAAGTTTAAATTGAAATAATGTTAATTAAGAGATTTTTTTTCTCGAAATGATCGGATCTCTTCAAGTATTTAATACTTCTATGTTTCTTATTTTGCTTCAGTGGGTGAACTGAAATTTCTATGATCATGGTGTGATAATCTATGGGGTATGAGTTGCTAGAAAGCAGGGGCGGAACGGCGGTGGGGGCATGACCCACCATTTTTTTGACTTTTTTTTTAATTATGAAAAAATCACATGAAATAAACCCTTCCTCGCCATTTTCCCCCAAATTGAAAAATTTCCTGTCTTCCTCTTCCACTCCAGCAGCCTGCCTCGAGATTTCAGTTATCTGTCTTGCCCGTCGGCTTCCACTGCCCGTCCGCTTCTGCTCTGCGGTCTCCCTCACCCTCACTGCCACCTGCACTTGTCTCCCTCTCGGTCTGTCTCTCCGTTAGTGGAAGGGAAGGGAAGGGAAGGGGGTTGTTGAACTTCCTCTGTTTAGTTTAAGTTTGAACTTGTTTAGCTTCTTTGTGACATTTGTTTTTGTTGCTTCTGTGCGCGTGTTCTATTAGGAGTTTCCAGTGTGGAACTCTTTGCAATTTGGAGTTTCCTCTGGCCAATTGTTCGCTACCCCGATGTGGGTTGTTAACGGTTGACTGCAGTGCTCCACAAAATCCAAGAATTCGCACCATCCTATGAGATTCTGGTCAAGTTTTCTACCAATCTAGTATTGATTTGAAATCAATTTCTTCAAGGTTATTTAGATAATAATTATGAGGAATATGCCATTTATTTCTTAATTTCTTTATGCCAGACTCTCCTTCTATTTCCATTTCATTCTTCCCCAATATCACTATGTTCAAATGCACCAAAGGTATGAACTACGACAATGAGATACCTAATTTCCTGTAAACTTATAGAATATATCAGGTTTGTAGTTTCTGATGAAATGCGAATTTCCTTTTGCGGTAAAGTTAGAATTCATAGTAGAACCTTACCAGATATATAGGGAGAAAGTCGTTGACAGAAGATCTGTTTGGAAAATATTATCTCATATGATTAAGTCTTAATATAGTCTAAATCCAACACTTTTTACTATTAATTAGTTTAAATTATTTCTGGTATGATCCTGCCCTTCCGATAGAAAAGAGCAATGCGTAGTCACATCTGTTGGATCAACCTGCTACTTGAAATTAATCAATAAAATTCCATCTTTTTTTGTGTTTTTTCTTTTGTTTGTCCACTACTTATTATATTAGTTTATATCATTATAAGAAATAGTTGGTGAGCATTTTTATTGTGATTTTGATTGCAAACAGCTATTGTTATATTACAACCATTGCTTTCTCAATTAATTCGTTCAAATGTCTTATTAAATACGGGTTAACTGACTAATATGACATTATTCGATCTCATGAATTCTTGGGGTTTTCACATGCCATAAAGTTGCTGTTCTATGCTGTGAAATTTGAACTTTGCTTGAAGCAACTGACATTGTCCAATTTTTGAGTGTTAGGTTATCCCCTTTAGGTGCTTTGACCGAGTCTATAATAGGTGTATCGGTAACATGTGTTTGATCAAATTGGTTCTATCTCCCATCGAATGACGTTTGACTCGATAATCAATAATATTATTTGATTGAAGGTTTACCGTGAATCTGCGTCAAATATCCTACTACTCACTTCATGTCCATTGTTAGCTTTTCAATCTCATTCTTTGTCTAGAAAGGTGTACACTGCTTTCCTTGATTGAGCTTTGGAAATCAGAAGTAGAATTTCTGTTTCAGTGCTTCTTGGTTTATAATTGAGGTTTTTGCTTCTGAAGATAATGGATGGGCAATGAATTAGATGTGACACCAATGCTTGGTTACCATCTTGAGACATTAATAGTAAGAAGTCCAACCGGGTTGCATCATATTTTTTTGTATGTTCTTTGTTTACTTCATAGTTTAGTTTAATTTTGCTCGATTACCAGTAAAAGCTCAAGTTTGGGAGTGTTTGATAAGTGTAAATTATACACTTATCTTGGCTTTGCTACGAGGCTTTTGTTAGTGTTTTAGAGTAGATTTATGTTGAATTTTGGTACTTTTTTTATTTCTTTATGACGAACCCCAGACTTCGATGATGTTGGTGAAATTGATGAAATGAAACGGAAAAAACTTGCTTAGATGGTATTGGAATGAAGTGGAAAAAAGAAAGAAGCAAAGAGAATAGCCAAATATGTGTAGCATATTGGGGAAATTAGAGCACCAAGTTTGATACATAGTTCTTCACAAGACATGATATACTATTTTAAGTATTATCGAGTTAGGAAAACAACACATTTACGGATCTCAATTCGATGTTTTCAAGACAAAGTTATGCTTGTTTCGGAGTTGGAAGGTTGAGCAGGCACTGATGCTCAAGTTGAAAGTTTAGCGCTTGCAACTTTTTCACAAATTTTTTGGATATTTAATTTTGCTCCTCTAACTCAAAATGTCTGCGTCCGTCACTACTAGAAAGTGTTTATCTTAAGCAAAGTATAGAAATTTATCACAATCTAAACAATTTTATCCATTATTTACACCTACGTGCAAGTTTATTTGTTACCAATTGTTGTTGATCAATCATTCGTTGCTTTTGCGGTGGAAACTATAGAATATTAAAATTATAGACATTTGGCAATAAGCTTGGGCTTGCCGTCCAGATCAGCAATCCAGGGTATGTAGAAAAAGGAAGAATTAGGATTTTAGCGTGGATTTTTTGTTAAAATTTTCCGACTTTGTATATTGCTGGGCTATTTTGTGTAGTTGGTCCACTGGGATAGTTGTTGACAAGTTTATCCAGTATCAATCCTTTTATGGTGAGCATTGATAAATTTACTTTATATTCATTTCTGCAAGTATGTAGACAAAGTAAGAGTTAGGGTTTTAGCTGGGATTTTAGTTAAATTTTCTGACTTTGTATATTGCTAATCTATTTCGAGTAGTTATTTCACTGGAATACTTGTTTACAAGTTTATTTTAAAACTTATTCTCACCTTATCTGTCTTTTTCTAGTATTAACCAATGTATGGCAAGCATTGATAAATTGCTCTATATTGATTTCTACGAGTATGTACCCAGAGGAAGAATTAGGGTTTTTGCTTAAAATTTTCTGACTTCGTATGCTCATTCATTTGGAGTTGTTATAAAACTAGCTTATCAGTATTTTCTTGTATCAATGCTTATATGGCGAGCATTGATAATGGTATTCTGTATTCGTTGCTACAGGTATGTAGGCAAAGGAAGAATTAGCGCTAAGGTCATTCATTTAGCATGGAGGCCTGCAATTGTATTGAGCCACAATGGCCAGCTGATGAATTGTTGATGAAGTATCAGTATATCTCGGATTTCTTCATTGCGTTGGCTTATTTTTCTATCCCATTGGAGTTGATCTACTTTGTTAAAAAATCTGCAGTATTTCCATATAGATGGGTTTTGGTGCAGTTTGGGGCATTTATTGTTCTTTGTGGAGCAACACACCTGATCAATTTATGGACGTTCACCATGCACTCAAGAACGGTGGCAGTTGTCATGACCACTGCAAAAATTATGACTGCTGTTGTGTCGTGTGCTACTGCCCTTATGCTAGTACATATCATCCCTGATTTATTAAGTGTCAAAACGAGGGAGCTATTTTTGAAAAATAAGGCTGCTGCACTAGATCGAGAAATGGGATTGATCCGTACGCAGGAAGAAACTGGTAGACATGTTAGAATGCTAACTCATGAAATCAGAAGCACTCTTGACAGACATACCATACTGAAAACCACACTTGTTGAGCTGGGAAGAACGCTGTCCTTGGAAGAGTGTGCGTTATGGATGCCAACGCGTACAGGACTAGAGCTTCAACTTTCTTACACTCTACATCACCAAAACCCAGTTGGATTTACTGTACCTATAAACCTTCCAATGATCAACCAAGTGTTCAGTACAAATCGTGCAGTGAAAATCTCACCAAGTTCTCCTGTGGCCAGACTTCGACCTTCTGGAAAGTACATGCCTGGAGAAGTGGTTGCTGTGCGTGTCCCACTCCTGCATCTTTCCAATTTCCAGATTAATGCTTGGCCTGAACTGTCAACCAAACGCTATGCTTTGATGGTTTTGATGCTTCCTTCGGATAGTGCAAGGCAATGGCATGTCCATGAGTTGGAGCTTGTTGAAGTGGTGGCAGATCAGGTTTGATTCCAAAACGTCTCTTTTCTTGTTACACGTGATTTGATTGGAAAATTTATTGTTTATTCTTCAATGTGGGTTTCTAGCATTTTCTACTTAAATCTATATGATTGTCTAGAATGTTTGGGAGTGATTTTGTCAATCTATACGAGACTGCTTAAGACTATAATTGCTAATCTAAATAAAATGAGACACATCAGGAGTAGAGCAATCTCCTTTCCTTTTACTTTATTGTTGGCAATGGGTCATATATTTATGCAAGAGTAGTAATCTTAGCTTTCCTTTCCGAAGCTGATATGTGCCATTAAAACAAAAGTGATGATTGTTTGGAAAAGTTCTAGTATTTTGACAAGGGTTTTACTTATTGGATTCATTCTATCTATTTCTCCTTGACGCATAAGCTGGAAAAATAATAAAAATTGCGATTGGGAGGAGAACCTAAGACATGAGGTTGTATGGTTGAGAATTCTGAGGCAAGGGTGTATCTTCTTATTTGTACTGCATTCTGCTTTCAATCCGCATGAAATTGGATATGAAGTTCGTTAATGTACAGTGTTTTTTATTTGATATATTTGTTGTTGAATCAGGTGGCTGTTGCTCTTTCACATGCTGCAATTCTGGAAGAGTCTATGAGGGCAAGAGATCTTCTTATGCAGCAGAATGTTGCTCTTGATCTCGCAAGAAGAGAAGCAGAGACGGCTGTTCGTGCTCGTAATGATTTCTTAGCTGTTATGAATCATGAAATGAGGACTCCCATGCATGCCATCATTGCACTTTCATCTTTATTACAAGAAACTGAGTTGACACCTGAGCAACGTCTGATGGTTGAAACAATCCTCAAGAGCAGTAACCTTTTGGCTGCACTTATCAATGATGTATTAGATCTTTCAAAGCTTGAAGATGGTAGCCTTCAACTTGATATGGGACCTTTTAACCTTCATGCACTCCTTACGGAGGTAGGATTGTACGATATTTGTTGGTAACTTTTGTTTTAGATCAGTAAAATGAAACAAATTATAGTGTACTTTGGTTATCCTGCTTGATGTATCTGTCTAACTGAGATGTCTGCTTCTTTTTGCAGGCCCTTAACTTGATAAAACCTATAGCATGTGTGAAGAAGTTGTCCATTATGTTGAGCTTGTCTTCAGATTTGCCAGAGTATGCCATTGGTGATGAGAAGCGGCTAATGCAAGTTCTTTTAAATGTAGTAGGGAATGCTGTGAAGTTCTCAAAAGAGGGCAGCATCTCCATAGCTGCTTTTGTTGCAAAATCGGAGTATCTTAGAGATCCTCGAGCCCCCGATTTTTTCCCCGTACCAAGCGATAACCATTTCTATTTGCGCGTACAGGTTTGTGTCTTCGTGCCTAATTAATGTACTTTGCTAAAAAATGATTATGCTTCTTTTTGGGTTGATTATGATTACACTCTCTGTTACGTAGGTAAAAGATACAGGATTAGGAATTAACCCCCAAGATATTCCTAAGCTATTCACAAAATTTGCTCAAAATCAACCTCTGGCTACCAAAAACTCTAGCGGTAGTGGGCTTGGTCTTGCAATTTGTAAGCGGTAATGTCTTCACGGCTTCTTCTCCTGCAATATTGTCTTTCTTCTGAGCCATACAACCTTAAAATTGGAGTTTCTGCATTTTTGGTAGTTTTTAACTTTTTTGGTGTTAACCACCACCCCTGGCGTGACCAGGTTTGTAAATCTCATGGAAGGACAAATTTGGATTGAAAGTGAAGGTCTAGGCAAGGGATCTACTGCTATCTTTTTCGTGAAACTTGGATTTCCTGGACACTCGAACGATTCAAGGCTCCCATTTGTGCCCAAAGTTCCAGGAAATCATATGCTGACAAACTTTTCAGGGCTCAAAGTTGTTGTGATGGATGATAATAGGTGTGCTCCTTTTACCCCTTGCATTTTAGCCTCTGTTTGGATAAATTATAAATGATTTCTAAATGGTCAAAATTCCTCTTTAATCTCACTTTTCAATGGATCCACCACTTTTTAACCACACGCTCCATTTAAAGATCATTTATAATTTATCCAAACGGAGGCTTAGATTTTATCCTTGTTAGTTTTGATACAAATTTCTATTTGGCTGGTGTGATGACTGAACATGCAAAAGTTTCTACTATAGAACCAGAGTAAAAGATGAGATGGGCTGGAAGTATCTTGTAGACTAAAAAGACATTTTTTGTGTGTACTGGGGGGACACAATTCAGGCAAATAGAAGAAAAGTCTGTCTATTGCCGCTTGATGAATTCTGGACTGTATAATACAGTAGTATCAAGAATTATAGAAGGATATTTTGGAAATATACGCCTTCTCTATGCCCTCAATGTTTGGCACCCTATATCAGGAGAACAAAGGAGAAGTGGTCAATGATCCTTGCCTTAAATATTGCCTCTCTTGCAGGAATTAGAATAGGCAAAAGCTCATCCTGCAAGTCTTTATTTTTCACTTGAATCTATGCTCCCTGTCTTTCCTCCTTGCTCTTTTATACAAAAGAATGGTTTCACATCATATTGTTGTCCTTGATATGGAATGTTGCATCAGAGGACACTTTTACCTCCCTTAATCTTCTTTACTCGAAAAAGGAGAGGAACAAATGGAAAAAGGTACAAGGAAATGTCGGTATATTGCTGCTGATGGGAGCATTTTGTTTTCTTTCGCCAGATTCACACATTATTCATGTTCAGGGGAGGTTGCCTAAGTTACGGCACTTGAAAAGAAAGGAGCATCTTAGGGTATCATACCCGTCTATCGATCAAAATTTGGTGCGCAAAGTTCGGTTAGATTTAAAAACATGATGTCTGATAAAAAGTTTTTCTAAATTGTAAGCATGCAATGAAGTTTTTCAGTTCAAAATTCAGTGAAATTAGTCTCATAACTAGTCTAATTTATTCTTTTTCCCCTAAAGTGAGTGCTATATTTTACTGTTTACATGTAAGTTTGTATCTTTCATTAGCATTTTCTTTTGTTTTTGATGCAGCGTTGGCCTGATGGTAACCAAGGGACTCCTTATGCACCTAGGATGTGACGTATTGGCTGTTGGTTCAGCAGACGAGTGTGTGAGAGTTGTTACGCCTGAACACAAGGTGGTTTTTCTTGATACTAGCATGCCAGGTTCAGACACCTACGAAGTTGCTGTACGTTTGCACGAGAAATTTTCGAAACGACTCGATAGGCCTTTTATTGTAGCGCTAACGGGGAATACTGATAGGATGGTTAAAGAGAATTGCTCGAGGGTTGGAATGGATGGAGTTGTTTTGAAACCTATATCGGTTGATAAAATGAGAAGTGTTTTATCAGAGCTCATAGAGCATGGATTTCTGGTCGAATAAGCAGAAAGGCGAGTACTAAGTACCTATACTTGAAAGTGAATAACTGTGTGAGAATGCAGCAACCGGGTGACAGCTTAGTCTTCATCACGGAGTTCACTATATGACATGGTGGCATTGCAGTGTACGTCCCAAGTGGCGCAGTGGTTCAAATTATTGAGTATGTCGACTTTTTTTTTCGTGTGTATCTGTGATTTCAGATCGATGATCACAAGAAATGATGCTGATTTCGTTAGAAACTATAAAAACTTGTAGAGATGACTTGTTTTCTTATGTTAAGTTATAAGAATGCTCTGAGTAGAGTTGAAGCTTGTTTCAGTTTTAGATTTTGTGCATGAACTGAAATTGAGTAGTGTTTCCTAATCAATTTCTCAACAAATGTTTAGATTATGATAAGAGGAATTTGTTTGAATCATGCCGCTAATATGATTCCTTTCTTCCTATATTTTTGGGTTTAAGATCTTGAAATTGTGACGTAAGCGGTACGTGTGGTTAAATATCCTAATTGCTACTTAATTTTTTTTTAAATATTTTCATTTGTCGTTGAACTTTAAAATCTTTCTGAGTTGCAACTAAACCTTTTCGAACGTTTCCTAGTTGGTAGAGAAAAAAAATAAAATAATACGTGAAGGATTAGTTTCAATTTGGTAGATATTTTTTTAGAATCGATTTTGTGAAAAGTGTTTTTTTTTTTTTTTAAATTGTTTCAGCAAAAAGTAAGAAAAAAAAATCCTGAATCCATATACAGAATATTTTATTTAAAAAATGTGTGATTGAATAAGTTCACAAAATATTCTCAGTTTCTATAACAATTCAAACTAAAATCAATTTTAGTTGATAGTTGCCGATAAAATATTTAAAATAAATTTGAGAAAAAAATAAAAATAAACGGTGCTCGGAATTAATAAAAATATTTTCAATATAATACGCTAAAAATGAAATTATTTTTTGTCGAAAATAATTTGACTGTTATATTTCATTAATTTTTTGCTTTTCCCCGTAAACCTCAACTACTTATTTAATGAAGATGATGCCAATCCATTTATCTTATCGAAGTAACAAACATAACAAAAGCCATAATTGAATCATCTTACGTTTGATCCTCTTCCCTCACTTCGATACACACTCTCTCTATATATACATACACACTGTCTTTATGTACATACAAATGAACAAAAACAAACTGTATAAGGGGGAAAAAAAAAAGGAAAGGAAATGCCAAATGATAGGACTTCATAAACCACCACCAAGAAGCCATTTACACTTGTAATCAAGAATTGTTATGAAAACCCCTGAATTTTTATTTTTATTTATCTTTTTTTTCAGTCTTTTTTATTTCTTTCTCATCATCAAATGTGGTTATGGTTACAGACTTCAATACACCCACAAATATGGAGTATCTGTTTAGATTGATCACCAAAATCTGAAATTTGAGAAAAAAAAAAAACCCATTACTGATTGATCTATATATTTATATAGAGGTGCAAAAACTGTGTTTCTACATTAGCTTTTATATATTTGAGGCACAATACTCGTGTCTTATTCTTGATAAAGTTGAGTCTTTTATTTTTTTTTTTAATTTGGAATTTTTGTTTGTGGGTTTTAGTGATTTTCCATGGCTGCTGGTGCAGAGGTGTCTGGCGAGACAGTAGCAGTGGAAATGGTGCCTTCATCCCCAAAAAACACTGATACTGCTTGTGAAAATGTCAGTGAAAATGTCAATGAAAAGAATGCTAATTTTAAGATTCAAGATTTAGGGGAGAAGGATGTAGATTATATTGTTAAAGACTCTGATTCGAAGTCGGAAATGAAAATGAAGGAAATTGTTGATATGTTGAAGCAACTCAAGTTGAATCCTCTGGCCAAGGAGTTTTTTCCTTCCTCCTATAATAGCAGCCAAATGGGAGACAACAATTTTGTTGCCATCAAGATTTCGGGGAATGACGGTTTTGCGAATGACCAAAGGGTATAAATTTAGTTCTCCCTTTGATTGATTTTGCCATGTTCATTGTTAAATTGATTCATAACAGTCTGAGATTGTATGGTGCTTCGTTATTTATCCTCTTTATGTTCTATCTTGGCTTGCTTATTCGATTCAGAGGTCAATTCTTTAGGTTTGTTCATATTACATTGGTTTTCATAATTGATACTTGCCAAATAAGAAAATATTTCTTGATTTTGGATTTATAAAAAATCGGCTTGATAAAATTTTTGGTGGATTCTGTCCATTATGATCAAGGTTTCATGTAGTCACTTATTTGTTCAAAAATTTGGAATTTGGACAATATTATTTGCATTATAATAGTTAGTTAGTTTGTTAGGAAGGATTGCCATTTTTTGATAACATAAATGAAATGTGATCATATTAAACAAAGAACAAAGTAGAGCTGTTTCATCTAACAGAAAATGTTATATCCGAATTCACTTTGTTGGTACTGATTTTGGATAGTAAACTTGTCAAGAGGATTTTGGGCATGAATGATCTAAAATTAAGTGATCAGTTTATTGGTTATAGTAGCTGCAATTGCTTGTAAATTC
Organism: Fraxinus platypoda; assembly: GCA_903798405.1. NCBI lineage: Eukaryota > Viridiplantae > Streptophyta > Magnoliopsida > Lamiales > Oleaceae > Fraxinus > Fraxinus platypoda. Next base: position 12,651 of record CAIGRT010231622.1, read on the forward strand.
TCCTTTTTGTAAGTATCAGTTGAGATGGGTAGGACTTAATCTGGAAACTAAGTCATGCTTTTTTTATTTGAAGTATCAGTTTATTGGTCATAGTTGCTGTAGTCAATCGATGCTTGAGGGTAAGAATGCATAAAGCATTTCACCAATCACCTTCCTATTCCATTTGCTTGCATTAAGTTAATTATATTACGTGTAAATTCTTTTAGTTGTTACTAACTTACTATCATTTGAGACAGATTTGACTGAAACTGGAAATTAACACGTGTTCCTGTTGTTTGAAATTTTTTCGTCAAAAATGGATTTTTGACTTTTGTTTTATAAAATGGATTGCAGTACTTCATTTGCTAGAGATGGATTTTGCACATCAGTTCATTAGGTTGATCATTGACTTCAGTTTATCGTTCATAAAACTCATAATATTTAAGTTTGTGTTTTCCCAGAGAACAAATAACAACAATCAAGGCAGGAGGAGAATGGGAGG
>CAIGRT010231623.1:0-15499 GCA_903798405.1 Fraxinus platypoda
TTGGGGGAAGAATTGATTTTGAATAGTGATATGATGGGAAATGTGTGGTTGAAAAAGAAGAAAAAGTTATTGATGTGATGGAAAATATTATTTTATTGAAGAATGTGTGGTTGAAAATGAGAATTGATTTACTGTAGAAAAATTTAATCCCTCCCAAACAGGGCCTTAAATTTCAATTGATACCAAACACGATTTTATTTAAAAAATCATCTCAAAAGGGGGGCACTTGCCCCCCTAGGACCCCCCTAGGTCCGCAGATGAATTCAAGAATAGCCATCCAATTTGACCACGATCATATATAACCTCTGCTTAGTGTAAATTAAAAATTGATAAAAATTCCAAATCAAAATTAATAATTAATCTTAACAACCCATTTAATGAGGTCCACAATTTTTCAGTTACACATTTCATCAATTTTTATCAATATTGACTAAAATTCTAATTTTAATCTACACCAAACAATCAAGTAGTCTTCATGTTTGATCGAATTCCGACATTAACGTTCTTGCATAAAATAGAAAACAAAATCACACATGAAATCTGAATAAATTTAAATTATGTACTTTGTGCAGAACAATTGCAATTGTGCTGCAACAACAAACACAAGTAAACTACATAAGGCTACTGGAATCAACTACATAGAGATCAGCTCCTTTTTTGAACAGCTGCTGGGTTCACTTCAGTTGTTGGGAACAAGTCGCGTATTGAATTTGAGTAACGATAGAACTGCACCAGCAATTACACTTGCTTTTGTTAACCTTTTCATTTCCATTATCATCAGTACAACTACAGAAAACTGTAATAGAACATAATAAGCATTTTTTTTCTCATTTTTCACCACTTCAACTGATAATTATTAGAAACATCTGAAGCAACTCCAAAGAGTATGTTACTACAGTCCAAGTGGCTTGAACTGGACAAATTTCTCATATAAGCACTTAATATTACGATTTGGCAGAAATTTGTCAACCTCATAACTATATACTGCTTTGAAACTGAAATCTATAGATGGTGATGTGTTTAGAGTTGTATGATAGATAGTTCGGTAGAGCATGAGAGCAAAAATGACTTTAAATAGGACGTGGCTGCTGTATTTGTTCCACATCATAACAAAAAAAAAACTAAGAATTTTCCTAAAAAGAGGCATCTGTATTTGTTCGGCTTCATTAAAAAAACTAAACATGCATCTCATGCATGTGTATGGTGCAAATGAAGTTCTAACCAAAAACGTAGCAGACAAAAATGGTTAAAAAATACATAAAATTGATGAATGAAAATCACGCACCTCTGTCATTATTTCTTCACCTTTCTGGCCTAATTCTTGCATTTTAGCTTCTCCTGACTGCTTCACCGAATTGATCTTTGAAGTGATAGCATCACCCTAATATGAGCCAGAAAGAAAATAAGATTTAGAATTAGAAACTTGTTGCCCAAAATACAACTTCAAACTGGCAAAACAATTGATATGTTGATGGTACCTCTGCAACCACTGATTCGACCTGTCTTTGCCTTTGATCGAGAGTGTGCTTCTTTGATTCCACTTCTAATTTCACATTATTTAATTCCTTGGTTGCGTCCTCCATTCTGAGAGAACTTTCTTTTTCAAGCTGCCTTTTATATTCTTTTAACTGGTCCGCTGGACAACACATTAAACTTAAGGTGCAAGGATAAAGTACAAATGATAATGACGGAAAGCAGATAAAACTGTGGCTACCTTTTGCTTGCAGTTCAACTATTTTGGCCTCAAGTGACTTGTCTAACACTCCTTCATCACTTAGCCTACTTTTAAGTACCTTAACATCTTTCTCAACAGATTTAGCAGAATTTACCTGTTAGTAGTATGTGCAAAACGTTAAAAAATATAAGGTCAAAATGAGTGATTTTATAACCAATGCAGATGTATATTCACAAAGCACGAGTACTAACCTAAAACAACACAAAAGCACTAGACTATAGGTGATATTTTATGATTATAAGAATAAGGAAAATTCAAGGTAGAAAATGGGATGAGAAGAAGTTGACACATTATTACTTCTCCTTGAAAAGATAATGGAGAAACCTCAAGCGAGTATGAAGGGGACACATTCCATTAAAGGATCATTTCATCATACAGATCTTACTGATGGACAGGACAAGATGATAAAGCATTAGTATTAATTACACCTGCTCTTGTAAAGCCTGCATCAAGGCAAAGTGCTTGGAGATTTTCTTGCTTGCCTGAGGGACAAAAAGAAAATATTATCAAGTTCATCAAGTCTAAAAGATCAAAAATTGTAGTATGCAAACAAATGCAACAACTGGAGTACACTTCAAGCTAGATATCGATAATGTCACCCAATAAAAAGATGAATGACAATAAAGGTCCGACGTGTAACAGTTATCGACACAGTATACCTTAGCGTAAGCCTCAAGTGTGGCAGTCTTATCCTGGAAAGATTGAACTGCTGCTCTTTCAGCATTTTTTGCCTCAACTTGAGCCAATTTTTTCTCCTCCAAAGCCCTCTGTCAAATTTGAAAATGAATATACAAGCTTCAGTATAGTGATCTGAAAGATAGATCTATTTCTTCATAAAAAAACAATTTCATAAACTGAATTAAATTTGGCCACTGTTTGACAACCATTATTTGGGTAAAATGAAGTTTTGAATAGTGATTTTTTGAAGAATGTATGATTAAAAAGTAAAGAAAAGTTTTGGATTCACGTGTAAAATATTTTATTACATGAATGTGGGTTGAAAATAAATAGGTAGAAAAAAGAGTTTTGAAATAATAGTTGTCAAACATGGGCTTGATTTATTTATTCCACATTGCTTATTAATATTGTGTGAATATTAAGCCCTTGTTTGGACTCCTTTAAAATCAAAATTTGAGGGAAAATGTATTTTGGAATAGTAATTTTTTTAAGAATGTAAGGTTAAAAAGAAGGAAAAGTTTTGAATTTACGTGTAATATTATTTTATTGGAGAATGTGTGGTTGAAAAAAAAATAGAGAAAAATGCATTAAAATTTTAATGGAGCCCAAACAAGGGCTAAAGTTTTTCGAGATTACATATAACCCCTGTAGATTAAAAGTTAATAAAAATCCTGAATCAAATCAACAATTAATTTTAACCACCCATTTCATGGGACCACAACTTTTCTATCACATATTTTATCAACTTTTATCAAAGTCTACTAAAAAACTAATTTTAATCTACACCAAACAAGGGCTTAGTTTTAAAATGACCCACATAAATTGTTAACGTGTGGATAACTCATAACTTAAAATTTTGTCCGACCATAATTGGTGAATAAAGTTGAACGCTTAATGTAAAAGAATATACTAATGTGTACATAATGAATGGCCGAATTGGAGAGAGACTTGCATACGAATATATACCTTTAGTCTCAAGGACAAAAACAATGGAATGAAATCAGAACCAACAATTCAAGCAGCAGCACCAGAAGTTTAAGCATACATTCTCCTAATCATGACTGGTATTGCATGTTAAATTCATATTGAAGACAAATGTTGAACAGATGTCACTGACTGCCACCCAAAATTCATGGAGTCTAAATAGAATATCTGCTTTTGTTTACCACATGGTCGTGTTACTAAACTATAGCATGAGAAAAAAAAACTCTTGATGTGGTAAGGATACAACCACTAGTACATAGGTTGCAATGCAATACCTGATTTCAGCTAAGCAGTAAAACAGTAGCATTAGAACATTTTTCCTAGTAAATAATTTAGGTTGCAAAATCTAGCTTAACAACTACATTTAGAATCTCTGAACATTTCATGACATTTACTTGGAGCACTCTATTGAACTAACACAGAGTCAGCCAACGACATACATAGATGATAAATACTTGTACCTGAAGTTTGTCTGGTGATTGAACAATTTTTGAACGTAAATTTGCATTTTCTTGGACGCTTTGCACTAAAGCAAATTCAGCATTGGAGACCTGGTTATAAACGAAGATAAGTCAGTATGTCAAATGTTATTCTATTGATGGTTAAAACAGCAAAACGTTTGCAGATTCTGCCAGAAACTCAATGTACGAATTTGTAAACAGCAGAAGAACCAAATTATAACTTCCCAAATTGTGTGGCACCTCCAAGAGAAATAATTGTTCTAGTGACGGAAAGTGCAGACTTGAATAATAGATGGGAGGAATAGAATAGAGTCCAGATCAAACAAATAAGAACCGCAGCATGAAAGAAGAAATGTTAATCAAAGTAGACCAACATGATATCAAAGTCAGACCTTCTCATCCATTTCTTTGGTCTTCTCCTTCAATTGTTTTATGGAAGTCTTCAAAGACATTTGGTGATTATTAAGACCTGAAATAGTCTGGCGGAGTTCAGTGACTTTAGAATTGACTTCTTGAACAAGTGGCAACTCCCTTTCTCTTGATTCCTCACACTCCGAAATCTCCGCATTCAACTATGAGGCAGATGAACGAGTTACTCACATAGATTTTAGTTAACTACGCAGGTATCCAGCACAAAAGTTGGGTTCATAAAGGTACCTGATTGGTTCTAGCTTCTGCAGCAAGTCTTCTCTCCTCAAAATTGGTAAGTTCTTCCACAACCGGTCTCAGAAGCTCCAATTTTGTCTCTCTACCATTATATATACATAAAATCAGGGTTTGTATTCAACTTCAGATCATATTCATTTCCAGCCATATGTAGTACTCAGATAAAGAGAACCACTGTTTTCTACAGCTAAGGAAACAGCGATGCATAAACCTTATAACCCAAGATTTTTCATTTTTACCTGTGTATGCAGAAATTGAGTAGCGCACCGAGGAAGAGCTCTGTGCGATCTGTCTCAGGCTTTATCAGGTCCTTGGGCGTGAAGGTCTTGGGGCAGTCCACAGCAGCCAACAACTCTCGGACCTTATTGTACAAATTCATAACTTGAACTGAGTGCACGTGGTGGTCCGGGTTCTCCAGGTGCTCCAGCGCTCCAAAATCCATTTGCCCATTGTCTTCCCTACAACAACAACAACAATAGTAGTAGTAGTAGTAGTACTTGCAATATTCACTTCAGACTCAAAAATAAACTGATACAATTCGGGTTAGCATACTGGAGAGAGTCAACGTGCAGGAGGATGTGAGTGTAGAGGTTGCAGATGAAATCGGGGTCGGGATGGAGAAGATCTGACTCGGAGATGTTGGCGATTTGAAATTCCGCCAGAACTGCTATGATATCGGGGCGAGGCATTGTCGGATAATCGAATCTCGACATTTTTGCTTATGGCAGGCAGATATGATGAGAAAATTTGTTTATATTTCTCTGATCAGGAGCACTTGCAACTGCTGCTCGAACATAAAATATCCCAAGAAAAAAATGGACCTGAGAAACCAGGTCTGTCCAGACAAACAATCGCAGTAAGTCCTACGCTACTGATAATGAGAAACAATGGAGAATTCATGTACCAGAAACTGAAATGAAAAATTATAATATATGCAGCAACATTTTGCAGAAGTATGAACAATAAATCAGTCAATAAATCTAAACAGTTTACAAACATGAGGCAAATATAGGCTTGGAGAACCCTCCCCATAACAACATCCTTTCCAATTTCCAACTTCACACACAAATCCATCAAAAGAACTGAAAACTGATATTTGTACAGATATTTAGCTTCACAAACATGGTTAGAAAACTGGAAGGAAAGGTAATTGCAGATATAAAGTTTTTAGGTTTTGATTTTTCTCTTAGGAAGGACCAAGAAATTCAAAGCCCCACCCATCCCACCGTTGTACATACACAGTCAAATCCACCTCCACTGTCGTCTAAATAGCCACAGCCACCGAGTTCAAACAGCCCCACCCATAACTGTAATAAAAACACCCTGTCCAAAAATTAGCATAGTGGAAAACAAATCAGAGTAACCTTTCACAGTAAACTCCAGCGATAGTTGATAGCAAAATTACTTGAGAAAGCTGATGAAAATCCGAATGAGAGGAGTGAGCAAGAATCAGAGACAGAAATGAAAACGAAAAAAGGTGAATTGATACAAATTAGGAAATTAGGGCGCCCAAAAAAAATTGGAAATAGGAAAAATAGGGCGCGCAAAAAAATTTCAAGTAGGAAAATCTGGGCCCAAAAGGTCTCGGACGGCTATATCTACATTTTTCTAAATTAAAAAAAAAAAAAAGGTATTTTAATTGACTAGAAAAATTAATAGTTGATTGTTAAACTTCTATTTGATTTGATGTAGATTAAAATTAGATTTTAAAAAAAAATTAATAAAAATTGATAAAATATATTACTAAAAAACTATAAATTTTATGAAATGTGTGATTGACTTGAGATTTTAATTAAGAGCCCGTCTGGTAAAGATTATTTTCTAATTTTAATTACAATTCTAGCTGTTCAGCTGCCATAGTGGACTTTGTTGTGTGATGTTGGGCCTCGTATTTTGTGTAATAATTGTCCAAAAATTGATTGAAAGCTGAAAATAATTTTTATCAGACATAACCTAAATTTTAATCTAAACCAAACAAGGACTAATAATGAAGTAATTTATTTTCAATTTGGCTTAGTTTAAAAAAATTAAAATCAATAATTAATTTTAACCACGTATTTCATGAGATCTACAATTTTTTAACCGTATATTTCATTAATTTTTATCAAAATTTACTAAAAATTTAACTTTTAAGCCCGTTTGATTCTCATTATTGTAGAATGAGAATGAAAAATATAGCCGTTATTGGGCCCCACACAAGAGATAGAAATTCAAAATTGATGGCTTGATGTGATGGATAACGGTCATATTTTTCATTTTTATGGATGAAAAATGAGAAACAAACGGGGGCTAAATATTATCTGTAACAATTACATCAAGAATGCACAAGACAATGAAGACAACATGAAATAACAAAACTCCACTGGAATTAAAATTTCATTTAGGGCCCGTTTGATTCTCATTATTGTAGAATGAGAATGAAAAATATAGCCGTTATTGGGCCCCACACAAGAGATAGAAATTCAAAATTGATGGCTTGATGTGATGGATAACGGTCATATTTTTCATTTTTATGGATGAAAAATGAGAAACAAACGGGCTCTACTAAACTAAACTAGGGCTTAATTTAAAAGACTCGTTTACGTGATTTATTTAAAATAACATGATTTAAAGATAAAATTGTGATTTAAACTAAACTAGGGCTTAAATTGGATTCAAAATTGTCTAATTAAATTAGCTGCACAGTATTTACAAGGTTACGTAATATTTTTCAAGAATTAGTGGGACGGTATTTTATTTGGCCCTTCTTTGGTGACCATTATTTCTTTAAAAAAAAGTTTTTTAGGAAAATGTATAGTTAAAAAGTAATAAAAATTTTGAATTTATGTGCACAATATTTTAATGCGTGGATGTATGGTTGAAGTGAATGTATAAAAAAAAAACAAAAAATTGAAGTATAGTTGTCAAAATAATGAAATGGTGGTAATAATTATTTATTTCATTATCTCGATAAGAACAATTCACGCTCGTATCAGCTTCTTTTTTAATAATTTGGAGTTAAATGAAGCGGGTCTTTTTTTAGTTGTATTTTAAGAAGTTTTTGCTTTTTTTATGTCTATTGATTTTTGCTTAAATAACCATGTAGGTTATAATTATATAATAAATATATATAGTAGTACTAAAATATAAAATTGTTTTAAGGGTTTGAAATTAGGGTTTGAAAAAAAAATTCATTCAATTCGATGCTCATGGACCCCGCCCTGAATGGAGGCGGGGATGACATGCCTAAATAGGTAAACTGGGTGGGAATGAGACGAGGATTATTGTCCCAAAACGGGTATGAGACGGATACGGAAAACATAGTCATCGCCTCGCTATCCGCCCCGTTTAAAGTTAATTTCAAATTTAAGCTTTTTATCAAACAAAAATAATAGATTTATCATATTTTTAAAGAACGCGGAAGTTATTTTTAACAAATTGGTAAAAAAGTAATAATACTTAATAATTAAAGACATAAAAAAAAATGGGGCGGGGGCAGGCTGATCCCACCACGTCCCGTTTTAACTGAGTATAGGGATGGATCAAGATAACAAAAAATACCCAATGGAAAGAGATTGAGAATGACTAACTCGTCCCATACCCCCTCGTTGCCATCCCAATTTGAGATATTGAAAACAAAGGGTTATCAATCAAGGAAACATGGCGCCGCCATTATTAATATCCACACAAGTTTCAATGCAATCTACAATCTTTGTTCGTGCTTCAAGACCCCTGATTTTTTAGATGTATACCAGATATTTAGGTCCGTCAATACAAATTACAATTTGGCTTCTAACTTTTCGAATAATTTGTTAATCTCACACGGAAATTCTTTTTATCAATCAGACTAAATTTCACTATTTTCTCCCATCATTCCATTCGTTGCTCAATCGACGAGTCCATGCCTAACTCTGAGATCATGAGAGAACCATCCTTCAAAAAGTAAAACGGTTAAAATTTGAGAACTCGAGTCTATATAAACCCCTACACAAAAAGCGAATATTTTTGACGTGGGATTCAAGTTCCAGAACCTTGCAATTGTACCATCACCGTGCTCCACAATATTGCGCCCACCTTACAATTAATTACAATTCTCAATAAAACAATTTCTAAGCAAATCAATTCCCTGTAAAACATTTTATTTACACAAAATTTTCACATTTGCAATCAAACGGACCATAAATGTTAATTAATTGAGAATTAATAACACGAAATACAAGAATTTTGTAATATTTATTACATATTAAAAAACTAAAAGTAAGGTACTAGTAAAATAATTGAATTGTAGTAAGGTTAAAATCGTCCAAAAAATAATTCTTACTTGATGTGATATTTAATATATTGTAGATTAGCCTATGTTTGATGACCATTATTTGGTCAAAATAATGTTTTGAATAGTAATTTTTAGGAGAACGTGTGATTAAAAATAGATAAAATTTTTTGACTTACGTGTAAATATTATATTGTGTGAATGTGTGATTGAAAATGAGTATGTAAAAAAAAAAAAAAAGAATTTGAGAATGATGGTCATCAAACAGTGGTTATGGTGGAAAGAAATTAATTAGCATTTTATGCTTTTTTTTATTTGAGTTTCTTTTGAAAACTCTTTCAGAGGCTCCCACTATCGACCCACTACAATTACTTAATTTATAAAGAAAATATATACTAATGTATTTCAACATAATAAATAATTTAAGCACTAAAATAATTAGAAAATATTCGACACATAATCAAGTAATAAAGATTACATGAATTATTTCTATTTCAATAGTAAATTACAATTCAATGTGAAGAACCTAAGCACTCGATCATTAGGGCATTTCCCTCAAAATTGATATCGCTCTATCCGCACCGAGCACCATCCCCAAAAAGGTGCTTGCTCCGATACCATTATACAAGCATATTGCGTAAAACTCATCTTCAAAATCGTCGAAAGTTACTCAACATGCTTATAAGCCTACCATGTGAGAAGTGTATGTTTACTAAACGCAAAAACAAGCATTATAGACTCAGGAAGCATGCGAATGAAGTTGGAACATGCAATATTCGTGAGCAAAAACTGAGGTTTCAATTTCTCGTAAAATTGGAGCATCTACCAAATAAAAGAAGAAAATATAATGTAAATCAACCTGGTTCTTGAACTAACTCGAATCAAAGCTTCTCGAGTTCAGAAATGGAGGCCCCGTTACAAGATTCCGATTATTCATTCTTTTTTGCTTATTTTCATCTCTTGGCAGCTACTGCTTTGCTCTTGATTGTTTACTTCTTTTCTTGTAGATCCACTTGCATTTATCTTATAGATTTCTCTTGTTATCAACCACCAGACGACTTGCGAGTCTCAACTTCCAATTTCATCGAACACCTCGAAATCTGTGGCCTTCACGAGAGAGATGCGATAGATTTCTCGAACAAAGTGGTAGAAAGAATGGGCATTGGATGTGAGGCCGGCTTTCCACTTTCTCTGCATCAAATTCCACCGGATAATTCTCTCAACCCAAGTCAAGAAGAAACTGAAACCGTTCTTTTCACGGTGGTGAAGGATCTCTTCAGCAAACACGATATAAATCCCAAAAACATCGACATACTTGTATCCAATTGTAGTATTTTCTGCCCTACACCATCCATTACAGCCAGGATCATAAACAAATTTGGATTTAGGAGTAATGTAAAGAGCATTAGTCTCAGCGGAATGGGGTGCAGTGCAGGACTCGTGGCTATTAGTTTAGCTAAAGACCTCCTGAAAGTCCACCGGAACTCGTTGGCTTTGGTTCTTAGCATGGAAGCAGTGACTCCAAATGGTTATAATGGTAAAATGAAGTCCATGCTTCTAGCCAACGTGCTATTCCGAATGGGAGGAGTCGCTATCTTGTTGTCCAATAAGAAACGCGACAAAAGAAGAGCGAAATACAAACTTCGACATCTGTTAAGAACACACATGGGATCAGATGATCTATCTTACCAGTCTGTTTTCCAGGAAAATGATGAATCCGGGTACGTGGGAGTTTCACTATCAAGAGAACTTCTACACGTGGCAGGAAATGCTTTGAAAATAAATATAACAGAGTTGGGTCCATGCGTTTTACCATACTCTGAACAGATCCACTATGGATTCTCAGTAATTCGTAGGAAATTTTCAACTTCAGCAAGGAAAGAGGAGATATATGTACCTAACTTCAAGAAGGCATTTGACCATTTCTGTATACATGCTGGAGGAAGGGCAGTCATCGACGCTATTGAGGAAAAGCTAAGGCTGACTAAAGAAGATGGAGAAGCCTCGAGGATGACACTTTATCGCTTTGGTAACACTTCATCATCCTCTGTTTGGTACGAGCTAAGCTACCTGGAGGCAAAAGGCAGGGTCAAAAGGGGAAATAGGGTCTGGCAAATTGCTTTTGGGAGTGGATTTAAATGTAACAGTGCAATTTGGGAATGCATTTCAGATTTAAATCCCAAGATAAGAAATGCATGGTCAGATAGAATACATAACTATCCCGTGGACATCCCAGATGTTGCTGATCATTGACCCAAGTTGTCATTGTTAGTCAACATATAATTCTCTTAATGAATTTCTTTCTCCACGCGAGACATCTTAAATGAGCAATTATTCACAATTGCACAGAAAAAAAAAAATTAAATAAATATAGGATGCAAGTCAAGTCATCTTCAGGTCAAAAGTCATTTATTGATAGAAAACATGCTAACATTTATCAGTATAAATGTGCCGAGTATTAGCAAGTCTTACGTATACCTGCATTTTGTGTTCAGATTCATTTTACTTCCCCTTGAGAGATTCATTTGTTTTCAACACCATACACGGCCTGGACAATAATTCCATGATAAGTTCGAGACCAACAAGTGGAAACTTTTGAGAATCGAACTTCTCGTAGATGAATCAGCAGCATAGCCTTGACCAGGCATCCATTGTAGCAAGTGAAGAAGCCATGCCTTCTTAACGGGTTCCGAGATATAAAGAGATATGGCCATATGAAATATTTCGTGAAAAAATCAAGACAAAGGTTTGTTCTTGAGTCTACAAAGACAAGCAAGGCACACTAATAACAGAGGTTACAGAAAGAATCAACAAGGTCAAAGTGAATTATGTACAACCATCAAATATGAGCCCCTAAAAATGTTCTCGTGAAACTTAATCAAGTCCGAACATAGACTTGGATGTTCTCCTAGCTCACAAGGGTAAAAAACTCAATCCAGCCAAATAGGTTGGGAGACAGAGACAACCTAATAAACCCAGAAACGTGTGTTTCACATCTATATATGTAAGAAATAGACTTCATCAATCGCGTAACAAAAGAATCAAATCATCACCTGATCAATCTTGTAACCAGAGCCGTGAATAGACTTCAGCACATCGTTTATCTTTTCATATTGCCTCTTTTCATAAAGGAGGTAGAAAACTTCCTTATAGCAGCTCTAGAGATCAACTTTGCATTGTCATGAAGTATGCATAGCACTTAAAAATCAATCATCCACAATAGACATAACCTTATTGAAGATTATGATTACAGGTTAATTACATACCTTGATCAGAACATATGCATCTTTGAGAAATCCACCTAAAAAAAAATTCGTGAAGGACCTTGCATGTGGTTTTCTTGCTATATCTCAACATATTGTACACGAAAAATGCTTCTGAATGGGCACTAGTTTAACCAAGGAGGTACATTAAAGAAGAAGAGAGGTCCTGCATAAAGAAAACTGGTGTCAATGGGCCACATTGCATGTAAAACTAAATTAAACATGTTGAAAACCATCCTAATAACCAGAATCTATTCTGTTATCTTTGAACAATTCCCCATTGTGAATAACATACTTTTTCCAGAAACAAATACTACAGTTGACTCGATGTTGTCGTTAAAAGGAATCAATCTAATTCAACCAAAAGTTGTTTTCAAACCAGATGAACCCTATAGAGAGAGAAGAAAGTAATGAAAAGATGAAAAATCACAGTGGCTTTAAGAGGAACTAGTGGAAAGCTTCTCCTACTAATTTCAAAATAAAGCTTGAACAAGAATTCTCATCTGAAAATGACCAGTAGCAACAAATAGTCTCATTGTCAACTGCTATCATGGCTAGTTTATAATATAAATTTCCCTCAATTAAATGAAGAAAAATTCCAAGACCACCGTTTAGCTTTTGTTTTTCCATGATCCGCATTTTCACATACTATCAGTGGTTGCACCAATGAAAATCTGTTTGAACTCAAAATGATGCGATGGTGATAAATTTCCTTTACGCGCTAGCAAATTTTAAATTCATGCCAAACATAGTTATCTACATAGGTGGAAAATAGTTGTAATTAGCATAAACTTAGGAACTAATTGTAGTGTGGTGTGGTAGGCCTCACAGATTGATATGGTTCCAATTTGAAAGATGTGGAACCCAAGAAGCATATACACTTTACACTAGATATTAGTAGGAATGCATCACTGGTTAGGTGGCAATAGGTCCCCGATTCATTGTCCAATGGAGTTGTGATGAATGGGGGACCTATTGCCACCTAACAGTAATGATGTCTATGAATGATAGATAGCATTATTTTATTAGTACTATATAATAGACATTTCAAGAACTGAATTTTCCAAGTTTATAACATGTCAATCAACTGAATTCTACAAGTTCTAGTTTAATTTCCAAATAAATAGAGGACTGAGAACTCGGCACGGCATGGTGGAAATTTGCAGTCAAGCAAAAGACGAGTATTCAAGCACTGAAGCACATGATGTATAAAAATATTCATAAGTAGCTATGTCTAAGTTCAAGTGAGCACATATAAATAAAAGAAAGAGAGGACCTCAAAAGAGCAGAGGCCAAGTCAGTGGACTGCCAGGTGAATGTCGAGAAATGCAGATTGTCTTATCTTGGACGAAACTGAAACGCTATTAGAAGATTGTTCAGCATCATATATGGGCCTACTTTGAATTTCACTGTGTTTAGTAGTGCTCGTAGGATTAGCAGCATTGGCAACTGGGGTGGTTGTCGTGGCGGGACTATAGTTCTTGATGGTACGAGATGAGGCGATACAGAAAATGGGTCGAAACCCGTTTCCAGAAAACGAGGAAACAACCTCCATTACTGTGTTCCGAGAAGCATGTGAATTTGAGTTGAAGAACAGCGGAAGAAACATTTAAGGAACAAGAAAGATAACAAACTGCATTCGGCAGGTTTTTGGCTGAACCCAGCCAGAATAGACGCGTAGAATTACGTTGGACCTGGATCCAAGTGGATCAATTCCAAGTCCACATAATTGGATCAGCCCAATTGACGTACCAAGAGCTTTGATCCCCTTTTCTTTTTGCTAAGATTGCATTTTGAAATAATAAATTGATTGAGAACGTGTGGTTAAAAAATAAAGATAATTTCGAATTTACGTGTAATATTATTTTATTAAAAATATATGATTAAAAAGAAGATGGAGGAAAATATATTTTCAAAATAATGAAAATCAAACCATGGCTAATCTGATTTTCATGGAGTATGACCTGCCAGACACCCACAGGTCTAGATTTGGGCAAGTTTGACAGCTATCATATTTTTCTCTTTATTTTTACTTATACCTATTTATTTTTTAAAAAAAAATTACTATGTTACTCTTCGTTAAGCGCTTGTTTGGTACCACTTATACGAAATATTTAGAAAAAAAACATGTACAATATTTATTACATATTTCAATTTTTAATATTTGTAAAATAATGTACATATTCATGTGTTACTTTTTATTTGTAAAATTACAAGTGTTACACAATTAGTGTATTACTTATTTTTTTATTGATCAAATAACATATATTATTGATTTACTTGTGGGAGTAACATTAGTCGCATTTCAAATCCTAACACGTTATTCTCAACTCATACCATCATTGTCGTTGATACTGCTACCACCGTCACCTCCCACCACCAATAATTGAGTTACATTTCTCAGATCTCAACCTTCATTTCTTTTCCCAAAACCACCACCATTCCACTCTAGAGACAGAGATCGAATTCATACAAAGAACTAGATCTCAAATTTTAGATCAGATACACGGCACTCGAGCTCGAGAGCTTAGAAAGAAAGAAATTATTCCTATGGACACATGTTACATGGGGTTTCATTAAGAAAATGTACAATAACAAAATCATACAATCCATGCATTAGCACCTGAGAAATAATAGGAAATTCGAACAACATTTTCCATCCCATAAACTAAGTTACACAAACAGCCTCAAGACCAACTAAAAAATTTCAGATCTGAAATTTTAATATTGTGCTGGCGGCACGGCGACGATGTTTGTGAGGTGGTGGGATGCTAGAGTTAGAAGTTATTTGGTTTACGTTTAAACTGTCAAACGATTAGTATTTTTTCAAAAGTGTTTAAATACATGTATGTAAGGCTGGGTTCACACAATATTAATGTCGAGAAGCGAAATAAATATTCTTACAGAAAAGTAAAATGTGTATAAATTAAAGATTGAATACATACGTTTAACCAATACACAGAGATAGCACGGAAACACTATCTCTCAAGAACAAAAGGAGATCTATGAAGAATCACCAAGAAACTTCTCAAAAACCCTTTGAAAACAACAACTCAAAAGAACCCACTCGTTCTCTCAAATATTCACTCAGTATATCACATATCTGAGGCTAAGTATTACAAATCTCATTTCTCAAATCAGAACTTCGAAAGATGAAGATTCAAAGAATAAAACCCTAGCAATATGAGAGAATTTCTCTATGCTTCAAAACCAATCGTTCATAGAAGAATGAAAACCAACCCTAGCCCTTGCCAAGTGAAACGGCACTCAAGAGATAAAGTCATCGAGCCTTCCAGAATCAGCAACCAATAGCTAAGATGGAGCCACGTGTCTCATTTCAGTAAAAAACGCTTTAACTAATAAATTCACATTTCACAAATGCGTTTTCAATACAAATTCTAGGAGCACTTTCATTAAGTCTAGGGTTCGAATCCAACAATATAATTAAAATTCAAAGAATTAC
>CAIGRT010231629.1:0-12189 GCA_903798405.1 Fraxinus platypoda
TAATTGTTTAATTATTATTTATTGTATTGAAAAATTAAGCAAAAAGTAAAGCAAAGAATTGAACCCCATACCTAGGACTGGGTTTGAAAATCATAGCCCGAAAAATTGACCCGACCCAACCCGAAACGGGTCGGGTCGAGTCTATTTAGGGATAAATTCGGGTCAGGTCGGGTACAATAAATTTAAAATAATTGTGGGTCAGGTCGGGTCGGTTCCTCACAAACCAACCTAACCCGCCCGTCGATTCAAAACCCTAGCATCAGGTTTCACCTCCTTAATTGCAAGGGCAACCCTATCTCTCGTTCTCACTTCTTCCCCTTCTTTATATGAGCCTTCTTTGCCTTGCTGCCGGAGCCGCCTTCTTAGGAGTCATCACTTTCTTCGCGGGCGCCGGAATCGCCTTCTTACCTGGAGGTGACCTTGTCGATGTCCTTGGAACCTTAGCAGGCTGTTTCTTTTTTCAGCTTTGGGCTTCTCTGCAGCCTTCCTTTTGGGGGCTGGCTTTGGCTTCGCGGGCGTAGCATCGTTTGGCTTGGCTTTCGCCTTAGAAGACGGTGCCTTCTTCTCTTTTGTGGTTTTGCTGGCGGCGGCCTTAGTCTTGGCGGAAGGAGCTGGCTTCTTCTTAGTCGGAGCAGAAACGACAGATTTGGAAGCAAAAGCTTCTTAAAGTTAGACGACAGATTCTTCTCCTTCAATGACACAATTGCCTCTTGGATCATCTGCATACACACAAAATCCACCAAAATTTCAGATCCAATTTCATAAAATCACCAACCGATGAAAATCAAACAAAATTGAATTGTAATTCAATACCTCGAAGTAAGGAGGATAAGATGGAGAATTGTGTTTTTTGGGTGCAGCAGGTTTCTTCGACTTGGGTTCTTTCTTGGACTTGGCAGACTTAGCTGGTGGATTCTCTTCCATAGCTGGTTCAGCGGCGGCAGCTCGACCACTGGCTCGACAATGATAATTGGTTCTTCAGTGTCGACCATAGGAAAATTGAGCTCACCCCCCTCCCAACGGGTAATTCTGCTTCTTACCCTAAACCGCCCGACCCGATTCAGGTTGGGTCGGTTTAGGGTAGGAGCCAGGTCGGGTCGGGTTAGGGTAGGAGCCCAAAATCGGGTATATCGGGTTGGTTCGATTTTGGGCCAAACCAGATCTAACCCGACCCATTGCCCATCCCTACCCATACCTCTATTGCACACACTAGCCCTTCTACCATATGAGCTACACTTCTTTTGTTGAACATTGGTACAACTGTTAATTAAGATCTAGTCATTATTTACCGTGTTTAAAAATTGAAAGAGAGAATGTCGTTGTTGGGAATTGAACCTAGGTATCTCACGTAAAAAGGGGACTTCTATGCCAAATGATCTACACTCAATTTCTATAAAGATTGTACAATAATATATATATATGTATAATTACTTTTCATAAATCTCAATTAATTTTTTTCCCTGGTGATCCAGCATGGGCGGCCGTCCGACTCGCCGAGTGCTAGATCCGTCCCTGTTTTAAATACACGTCGTCTCATTGACAAAACAATATTATGGATAAACAAGGTACGATGATAATAAGATTACATTGCATATATTCATTAGGTTTCCTTTTCTTTTATTTGAGTTGTCATAGTGCCCTTAACATCCATAAACCTTAATTTAGACCACAAAATGATTTGCTTTACTTATAGTAGCATTATATTCCTAAAATATATTATAGCTTCAATTTTGATGGTCCTATTTTTAGCATCCACTTGAAGCATTAATGCATAAAAATCCAGGACAGGTTTGTCAAAGCTTATTTATGATTTATAGGCCGTGTATCCTGAGAAATGTATTGCTAAAATATAGGTAAAATTTGAGTCTTAGGAAATTTGTGAATAAAAATAGAGTTCGACAAATACTTTAATTTCTCCCACTACTGTAGCCATAATGACGTTAGAGGGGAGGAAAAAGGACATGCTTTCTCCAAGATAGAAGGTTTGTCATTTCGCCTATCCTGTAATGGGCCTCTGGTTGGGATTACCTCTCTCCGATGAGTCTAGATTCGCTACACGTCGAACCTTTGGGGCAAATCCCTTTGTAGCCATAATGATGTTAAAGGGGAGGAAAAATGACATTCAAGAAAGAATGTTCGTCATTTCGCTTATCTTGTAATGGGCCTAGGGTTGAGATTTCCTCTCTCCAATTAGTCTAGGTTAGCTACACGTCGAACCTTTGGGGGCAAATCCCTTTAAGTATCGTGCTAGTGGTATAGTCTATAGTGGAGCGAACCTAGGTTCATGGTTTGCCTTCACTTCATGATGATTCTTTGATCGACTGTGCAAGGCTACCACATGGTTCGCTAAACGTGACATCTGTGTCTTCTGATTTGATATGAGGCTCTTATGGTGATGTCAGCGTTAGTCGGAGATATAACCAAAGTTATTATAGAAGTTAAATTCTTTTACAGAATTAATTTTAAATTTTAGTTATAATCTCCTCTTTTTTTTCATGTCGTAAAAGATCCCACTTTACTACTTAAATAGAAACAAAAAAATCGTAATGGGGCGGCTGACAAAGTATTAATTATATTGCCATCAATTTGATCCTCTTTCTGAAAGAATATGATCATGAAAGCTGCCTAATCAACCCCCACAAAGTTGTAGGATATGATCCCATCATCAATGCCTAAATTTATTCACAAACATATTTTCTTTGGTCTCTCGTAGTGCCATCTTCATTAGAGCACATTTTTGGATGTGGAACACACCATGTGACTGGCTTCATCTAATTTCTTTTTCCAATTTTCACATAATTAATAAATTTTGCATTTTGTATTAAGTAAACGGAATTCCATACTCGAATAATTTGTAACTTCCTTTAGTGAGGGTTTTACTATCAAACAAGCATTAACAATGATGAACTATTTGCAACACTTACTCCTTTTCGAAAAATAAAATTTGGAATGAATATAGTAGGAAAATGCAAGCAAAGTCCTGCATCGACCAGACATGTGACTGATGTGATAAAATTAAGAGGTTAACATTTTGATATGAAACTCTTCCTCCCAACAAGTGTTTGGTATCAAAGTTAGGTATGTTTTCGTAGCTAATTACTGAAAAGTCACAAATCTTGCATAGCTGAACATCAATTATGGTATTAACAAATGATTGGACAATGTGATAATCCATAATTTTGTTCTCGAAAAGAACATGAGACGATTATTTATCAATGTTCTAAAAAACATAAAACGTGGAGGCGAAACTTCAAGCTTTACGAGTTTAAGCGAACCAAAGCAAGACTCATGCTTAAAAAATAGCTTTTTTAAATATTATTTAAAATTTTAAAATATTTTAAAAATTATTTAATAATTAAAATAATACATATCAAACATCTAAAATTATAAATATTGTATTTACTTAATAATTTCTACCATTAATCAATTATACAATTTTCAAGTTTTCGAAATGCAAAAATTAAAATATTTGTTCATAGTTTCAATTTTCAACTAGACAAATCTTACTTAATAAATCTATAAGAACTTCATACATTCTTTTGGAGTTTACAATAAAATAACAAGTTTCAAGATCATAATTACATAATGTAGATAGCACCATAATTTTAATGTTATTTAACTATTTAGATAAAGTCATTTTTAACTTTTGTACATATAAAATCTTTTAAAAACTCGAAATTAAAGTCAAATGGAAAGTTCTTCTAAAAATTCTAAACAATTAATAAGCTAAAGTCAAATAAAAAAACTTAAAAAATAATAATAAAACGCGCCTAGGGAGGATGAAAGAGGGGAAGGAAAAAATTCAACCGTTTAGAAATTGGGAAAAAAAAAAAAAGTTTAGGCGTGAAGCGAGACTTTTTGCCTGAGTTTCGAGCATAGACGAGCATTTTAGAATACTGTTATTTATATCATCCAACTCGAGCAAGATTCAAAATTTTATTATGAAAAATATCATGGTGGACTTGGTGTTAGTTTAATTGATTACATGAAATAATTATCAACCTAAGTTATATATGGCCTGATGGAAAATTTATTGTCCTAGCAAGCCAGCCACTTTTAAGTTGTGTTTATATTCAAATGACAAAAAGTTCATAGGAAGAGTAACTTTATTCAAGTGCACAATTTTTCAAATCTATGATTATGCATTCAAATCCTTCTTTCATTTCATTCTCATATATCTATTCAATTGTCATTAAAACTTCAAAAAGAAACAAAAAGCATCCAATCCAAAAAAATCACCACTAATTAATTCTTTAGTGTGTTTCTTGATAATTAATAATTTAACCTAATTTGAATCCCTTTGTCATGATTACTATTAATAATTGATTACCAGACCATATAAAAATACTACAAATAAAGAGTGGCACTCACATTTTGAAAGACCTTTTTTTGGGGTTGATATGGAAAGGGTTTAGCTTTTTACTCAATAAACCTCTTTTTCACTTAATAAATTTAAAATATCAATTTTTTTTTTAATATTAGTTTTGGCTCTCTACTCGATTGATCAGTTCGACTCGCTGTTTGATCAGATTAAGTTTGACATAAACATTACATTCGTTTTACTTTTATTATTATTCTCTTCTTATTCCATCTAACTTATCTTTCTTATTTGTATTAATTTCACTCAAATCCTTAAACATACTCGAGAAATTTATTTCTTTACATTTTTCCCTCCAAAATTGCCCCATGGGGATAAAATTTCTAAGCAAAAGAATAAAGAATTTAGATTAGAAAATGTTTGTAATGAAAAGGCATGTTTATTAATAAACACCCACATTTTTTATTTTTTTATTTTTACATTTTTTGTTCATTTATTAATAATTCGGTTATGATATTTTTATTATGCAATATTGATTTATATTAAACAAATAATAGGTAAAATTTTAACTTGTTTTTCTTGTTCAATCATATTCAATATTATCCTCTGCTCCAATCTAACAAACATACCATCACTTTTATTAAGTAATTTTCTTCGTTTTTGCTTATCATTTACTCTTAAGATTTTCGTCACTAGCTAAACGTTACATATACGTACAAGAAGTCAATCCTAAAACTAGGAAAATTGGTCTGAATGTGAATATGATCAAAGAGTATACGTATATCTGAGAAACTCAAAAAAGGGTTACCATATTTCTTGTCTCTTTCAATTCTTGTTTCCTTTTTCTAACATGAAGACCGAGGGTAGAGCATGTTTGGCTGAGCTTAAAAAACAAAATTTACTATA
Organism: Fraxinus platypoda; assembly: GCA_903798405.1. NCBI lineage: Eukaryota > Viridiplantae > Streptophyta > Magnoliopsida > Lamiales > Oleaceae > Fraxinus > Fraxinus platypoda. The sequence goes on from CAIGRT010231629.1 coordinate 5,225, forward strand.
AGAAAATAAGTAAACGCGTAATCTTTTGTAGAAGTTAGAAATAAATAATTTCGACACTTTTAGTTGTTTTAGACTTAGCAAAAATATGCATTATTTCATTCCGTATTTCAAGAAATTAACCAAATAAAGTAATTATTGCTGGCCGCCACTCATATTAATTACTTGATAATCAGTATTTCGAATTCCGAAAGCTGATTCCATTTTTTATTTTTCCCTTCGTACGTAGAAATATTCTATGTTAGACATTTTTTTGTATAACTATTAAAAAGTATATTGGACCCAACTCAACCTAACAAAATCGGCTTGTTAGGGGAGGATTGACCATCACCTTATTAAGTGGTTCGTGGAAATATCACCAGCCAATGTGAGACTCTAATACGCCCCCTCACGCACAGCGTGGACNTAGGGAAGATTGCCCTCACCTTATTAAGTGGATCGTGTAAATATCACCGGCCAATGTGCGACTCTAATACGCCCCCTCACGCACAGCGTGAACTATGCCCAACAATTGTGAACAAATCGATATTGGGTGCACCCAATATTGCAAAACTGGATCTGTTCTGATACCATATTAGAAAGAATATTGAGTCTAACTCAACCTAACAAAACATGATTGTTAGAGGATGATTGCCCTCACCTTATTAAGTGGATCGTGTAAATATCACCGGTCAATGTGGGACTCTAATAATAACCTGGTCATTTTATATTCACAAATATTTGTACATGCTCAATCAATATTTTACATTCAGATTTCAGAAATTGGAAATAATTAAAATAGTAAGATAACCGATGCATGTGAGAAATTTTTTCCTTGAAAAAAAAAAATTAATGAATAAATCTGAAAAATGTACAATATTTGGATAATTGATAAATTTACACGGGCTTGGGCTTTCCAGCTGGTTTATCAAGCCGCGTAATACAGCTTAGGCTCTTTATCCTCAAGCCATGATGAATAAGATAAGCTAAGCCAAGCCAACCAGCCTAACCTGATGTCACGGCGCGGCTGGCGCAAGGCTAAGATGCAAATCGAGCCCAAATCCATCATCTACTACACTGGGTCCATCGTCTGCAGTAGAGAATCTACTTAACGATGGCCCATCTAGCCTTCCATTATGGGCCTTGATCGCCTGAGGCCCAATATTTGTCAGGTTGGACTCACCTACACTGACGGTACACGATAAGTTCCCTACACCTCTCCCAGTTGACCATGTCGGGAACACGCACCCATGCGACACCTGGAAGGGTTGCGCGGCGCGTGGAACATACAACCACGGCGGGGACGAAGGCGCAGCGGAAGGAACCAGCACAGAGCCTGTCGGAGCGAGGAGGTGGGTCGGCGGAGCAAAGGCGGAGACTATAGGGTTCCGCATGTAGGACACTGCAGCGTTTCTACTGGCTTGCATTTGTGCACGTTTCAACTGTTGCCTCTCTTTCTTATGGGCATTTTGGTGACCGCCCAGAGCTTGTGAATTGGCAAACTCCCGGCAGCAGTACTGGCACTCGTATTTCCGTCCATCGGGTGCCGGTAAACCGCCGGAATCCGGCGAGCCTGATGGTGTTTTAGTGGAGTCTACTTCTTCTTCTTCCGTTACGTTGAAACCGAAGAGCTTTAAGCGTCCATTACTTGTATTATTATTGCATGGTTTGCTTTGATACTCTAACTCTTCCATGCTATATAAATTATATGTATGTATTTGTGTATGAATATTGTAGAGAGAGACAGAGAGAGTATAATTAAGGGGTGGTTTAAGATAATTGCTGCATGTGGGGGGTATTTATACAAGTTTAAAAGCGTTTGAAGTTTTCTTGACAGTGTTGGAGAGATGAAGAAGAGAGAGAAGAGGAGCGGGGGTGGGTAGGGTAGGGGGCTGCGTACATTCCAAGAAGATGCTAAGAAGTATCTAAGCCCGGTTGTTCTGTCTAAAATGTATTTTGAAATAGTATTTTGACGGTGAATATGTGACTAAAAAATAAAAAAAAATTTGAGTTTGCGTATAATATTATTTTATTGAAGAATGTGTGATTAAAAATAAGATAAAGAAAAATGTATTTTAAAAATAAAGAGGATCAAACGAGGTCTAAGTGTGAAAATGGGTACACCAACATACAACACTTGGGCACCAATAGATTGTACCTGTCTTCTCGACACCATCATATTTCATTTTCTCGCTAATTGGGAAGTTGCTCAAATAAATGCTTCACTCGAAAATAATATTTGTCATGTAAGCAAAAATAATTTCCAATGCAATTTCACATGGATTCTATCAAGTTGATGTGACAACGAAAAAAATGATATTGCAAAGAGTTTCGTCTAGATTTAGAAATTATGTTGGATAGATCCACTTAATTAGAAAAAAAGTATATTCATGTACATCATTAGATGTGATTTTATTTCTATTTAAAAAAAATCAAAGACACGAGTTGTGGATAGAATTCACTAGAGATCAATTATTAGACTTGATTATCTACGCGTTAAACGTCAATATTAGGTTAACAGCAAGACTTTCAACTTCCATTCATCTAGACGGCAATCCATAGAATGAATTGGAGATGCTTCGAGGGTGCCAAAATTTGGAATTTGGAAGGGTGGGAATTCATTTTGCTGTTGAGAAGAATTGATGCAAGTTTGTAGTGTTGGTTCAACTATCAAATGATTCATTTTCTTGCAACCTTAATTTCTTGCTCTTTGTTAGGAAGTGAAAACCATTAGTGAGAATTGGAATATGGAAAATATTTTGAAACAAAAAAGAGCAAGTGCTTGTTTAGTAGGTTAAATGAACATGATAACTGATAAAAGTATCACATATCTCTTCTACATTTAATTCAAACCAAATTACCATATTAAACATTGGTACAAATGTAGCAAAATATTGACAATTATCATCACTGAATCCATACGATAAAAATAATAAATTATACTGCCAAAAACTTTCCTACTTTACCCTTATTTAATTATCAATTACTAGTAGTAAATTATTGTTGGAAGTAATAAAGAAATTGAATGATTTCAACAACTATGTATCTTTATATTTATACAATTTCAAGATTAAGTAGGAAAAATTGGTTATAATTAGGCAAATTAAATAAGAATATATTAGTAAACGAACAAAATAAAATATTCTCAATAAAGAAACATGACTATATGATTGGGACAAGAAAATAAGAAAAGTCAACATATACAAATGGGACGGATGGAGTATTGTACTTTGCACGACTAATCACAATCAATAATCAACATTAACGAAAATTAACTTTTTTATTAATAAAATTTCAAAAAGATTAAATTATGCTCCACTTCTCTTGGTTGAGATTATAGGCTCCGAATAATATTAGTAGGGAAAAACCATTATTAATTAAATTATTAAATCCGAGAAATCCAACGTACCCCGCAAACTGATAAGGAACACTTTAAACGTAGAAATAGTTAGTATTATAATCATAAAGTTTAACTGGGATTATTTAATGTAGCATTCCAATGACAAGTTGACACGTTCTCTCCCAACATAGGCACAAATAAGAGATCTATAATTCTATTCAATCATGCTATAAGTACAAAAATTTTTGACAAACAACACATCTCGTGGAGTCGAGCTCGAAATATTTGATCATAAGTGCATTTTTCTTTGAAATATTATTGTTTGGGTACAACCAGACAATTATCGATATCTATTAATATCTTTTCTTAAAATATTCTTGTTAATTATATATGAGAAAAATAAAAATATTTATAGATTACTCTAATTTTTACGTATACTAAACTATTATAATTACATTTTTTTTATATCACTTTCAAGTTTGGACCTCAACATTGTGCTACTCATGGTATTTCACGATTTTAGTATTGGAAATAAACGAAGAAGTGGTGGAACGTGCGGAATCACATATTGTATCATTCCAGTGCGGCCGAGTCGACTCTTATGTGGCTAGCTATGCCCTCATTTTACGAGTAATGTTATGAAATATCATTGGTGTTTGACATCGTAATACAGTAACAATTAATTATAAATTTAATAAAATAGATGTTATATTCCTATTTTTATTCGGCATTGTTCTTTTATTACAACAAGAACACACAATTCAAGTGAAACTTGGCAAATGTGGCTTGATGATCTGATGTCGAAAGAAAATTCATCTCATAGCAATGGTATTTTATTTTTAAGAAAATTGAGAAGTCTCGTGTAGTTAATCATAGTTACTCGTGAAATTTTTAATGTTAAAATCTTCCATCATCATGGTTTACAATTCCATACAAGTCTTCTTCTCTTAAATTTATTTTCTTTAATTTTTCTTATTTCAACGCTTGCATTGTCTTAAAAGTTTTTAAAAAATTCTTTTAATCAGATAAAATATTTTTAAAAAACTATTCAAAAAGGTTCAAAAACAACTTAATTTAAAATTAATTTTTGACTTTTTAAAAGTTTTATCAAATGAGCCCTTAATGTAAGAACTCGAGACAAGTCCTCTCTCTCTCTCTCTCTCTCTCTCTCTCTCTCTCAACTTACTAAGCCCTAGATTGATTTAGCTAAAAATTAGTTTTTTAGTAAATTTTGATAAATGTTGTGGTTGTAAAGTTGATAAAAGTTGTGGATATCATGAACGTGTGATTAAAAATAAGTTCGATGAAGAGTAAATTGTAGAAAATTGACGTCAAACAAGACCTAAGAGTATAAAAATCCATGCATTAGGAGTTTTCAAAATATTATATACATATATACTAATGAAAATATAAAGCAAACAAAATTAATCTAACCTTAGATGCATTAATATATAGTAAGTACATCTGACCCTCTTAATCTGCAGCTTTGCATGGCCGATGAACTGCTTTACATCATATCCCCCACCATTTGATAACATATTTATAAATATGCGCGTGTTAAGCATAATCACAAATGCCAAAAAAAATGCCAAGTAAATGAAAATACACAAGCCTTCATTTTTAATTACTATCGACATGTTTAATACTCTGAAATCACGAAACTCGACAAGAGAATTGATCACATGTATATCTTCTATAATTTAGTTGACGAGTTCGACATACCAATATCAATTTTATAACTAATCATTATCTCGCATCACCTATTGTAGTGTGTCACATCATCTGCTGCTCGTCGATGTTTAGTAGATCAATTATGTGTAAATACATGTTTGAAAGAGTATGAAAGTTGAGGTGTTTACAAATTAGAATGGAGCCCACCATTACTTGTTGATGATGAATTATTGTTTAGGATGTTTGCGTGATTGACGTTGAAATTTTTATTGTTTTAAGCTTCGCTTTCTATGAGAAAGATCTCCTCGAATCTTACTAACTACAAGAGAAAGGGAAACAATTAATTATATAATTAAGCATACTAATTAATCAAAGAGTTTTTCACAAGTCTTCACCACAACTCCAAGGCATGGCCCACCATGTCTCCCCTTTAAGTGTCATCTCTTTTAACTTAGTCAAATTAGTTTTCCTATATAAAACAAAGAAACATTCATTGTCTTTGGATCGAACTTTCGGATCTTTTCGACCGTTGGATTAATTTCTAATCATTTTTGTTTTATTATATTTGATTGCATTAGTAATTATATCAAACTAGTAGTCAGTGGTCGATAGTGATTCAAAATCAACAACCCACTTTTCAATTAATTATGAACATTTTTTTTTCTCAAAAACAAGACATACATAATTATTATATATATATATATGAGGAAAAAGTCAATTTGATCCACCAAATTGGGTTTTCGTTGCATTAGGGGTTGTTTGGACCATATTCGAACTAAAAAGTACTTTGTATAAATTCTGTTCAAATCGTCGTTATAACGTGTTAAAGTATGATTTGTGTGTCTTGTCACACTACCATGTGACCTTAAAAAATATTAAATAGATCAATAAAGTTCATTTTCAGGCTTGATTGTCAATTAATTACAGATGTGCAAGTGCAAGAATGAAACAAAGGAGCTGAAATTGTGGACATAGATTTAGGAATGGATTAGGATCCTATACATAGAAAAAATGTTAATGATGAAACATTTAAATCTACCTACCTTTTGACTTTGGGGGCACTCACTATCTCTTGCTAGAGGCCCCAAGAAGTTGGTTTGAAACCCAAAAAATGTGAAGTGAGCCACTTAATTTTAATGTAAGTGGTTGTGCTCATTAAGGTTGTAAGTTTACATAAAGTTGTTAAGACTTGCAATAAGTGGCTAAGTAAAAAGTTGTACTCATTCTAAAACTTTATAAATACTTTAGAATTTTTTAAAATAGTGGGTTTGATTTACTTCTCCAAGTGTACAAATGGACATATATGTTGTTGTCCATTGTTGGACCATATGTTGAAGAAAAAATTCCATGTTTAGGGTTATTTTCATTAGCTTGGTACACAATTTTGAAGCAAAACTCCTCTGGGGAAACAGGAATTTGTTCAATCAAAATCATGAAAGGCTCAAGTCCACAGACACTAAGGAAGAGAGAGAGAGGACTTAAGGCAAATGGTCGAAATAAACGAATAAACTATTTCATCTAAAAGCATAATCTAACACAAATTTATTTATTGAAATTGCATATTCAACATGCTCCATTACGTATAGACCGGCTTTATTTCTTCGTGAAGAGCTTAACTAGTGGATGGATGATAGGAAAATTTGAACTCAATATCTTTAGGCCATGTTTGATTTGCTTTTTTTCCTTGGAAGTTGGAAACAAAATTCCATTTTTTTGCTTTTGACACGTTTGATAGGTAGAATTTTCTAGGGAAAACAAATTCCAACCCCCCACCCACGCGCCCAAGTTCCTTGATTTGAGGGAATTTCTTTTCCCACCATTTTGGTGGGAAAATGAATTCCACGTTTCTGTTTTTTTTTTACAATGAAAACAAATTTTATAACCAATTATAAAAAAAAATTCACTTTAATGAATAATTTCCATCTAAAATAAAGTCAAACAAACACTAAATTTTGATAAAAAAATGATTTTTTAGAAA
>CAIGRT010231694.1:0-12322 GCA_903798405.1 Fraxinus platypoda
GGCCTGTGGGCTTGATGAATAAAGAGAAGTTTCTTTTTCAGTTTAGTCTATTCGTATTTTGGCTTCTTCATGTTCAGTTATTGCTTGTGTTTTTGATTTTTGTTCCTGTTGTTCATAATTTCAGTTTGCTCAGTTTATGGTTTTGCACATATATTTGTTGATTTGTAAGCTAATCATTGTATATCCTCCCAACAGTTTGCATTGCCAAATCTTATAATACGTACATCCCATGAACCACCTTATTTATTTGTGATCAATTGAACAGTCAATTTAGGTCAACACTCGACGTATGATGATGAGGAGTATGACTACGAATAAATCACAAAAAAATTAATATATTTTTTATTCTTTGATTCTTTAGAAGCGTACTGTTTTGTGATCCTTCTGAGATTGTACTTTATTTTTGTTAAAATAAAACTCGTCACGAGTCATTTAAAAAAAAAATGGTCCATGAATATCACACCCAATTTAGCCTCTGAGCTATTTCCTTGACCAAATAAGCAATGAAACAAAAATGATGAATAGGTGTGCTCTTAGCCACAGCTGGTCCCTCCAGTTGGAGTCTTCGGGTGCTCCCAACATGCCATGAACTCTTGCTCTTTGCTATTATTACCCGCATGGCCGGACCACACGGCCTTTATGAAGTGTTCATACGTTTTACAATATGAATGCTATGAACAGGCAGTTTGAATAGGACATTATTGTTGTAGACAAAAATATTGCTACAAATCTCAATAGGACATTATTCAGCTTAATGCAGGCACAAGTCACGAAATCAACATTGATTAGTTCACGAATCAATATGATCATGTGGTCCATTTATGCTACCTTATTCTGTCCTTCAATATTAGTTGTTCAAATTGTGCTACTTCACTTTTATTTTGGTTGATTTGTCTCCTGAACTTCTCGCCACTTAAACTTCTTGATTTTGTTAAATATTATTATTCAAAGACATTAGAGGACGTATGTCCAATCTTCTTGTATTTGTCTTTTGCGTTTCATATCATTTGGTATCAGAGCACAACAATGCTCCTATCGTTACATCGCCAAGAGATTCCTTATTGCTTGTGAGGTTCAAATGGGCATATTGTTGCCGTGCATTCAGAAGTGCCATCAGGTTGAGGGCTTGAGCATAGCTTGCGGCAATAGATGATTGTCTGCACTGCTGTGATGAATTGGATGATGCTAAGCTCTTTTCTGGTTACTTTTCAATTATATGAAGTAATTTTTAAAATTAGTTATTCTCTTAAATTCTTATTCAAACTCTCCAATGACCTTCTAGAATTGTTATAAATCGACTGTGGGGATGCACAATGATAAGTCCCCTATTTGGTAGATATTAAAATTTAGATTTTAATTTAAGTCAAAGTCAACAATTAATTTTAATGACATATTTAATGGAATCCACAACTTTTCAACCACACAATTCATCAACTTTTATCAAAATTTAATAAAATATAATTTTAATCCCCATCAAACAGGGTCGTAATATGAACTAAGTATAATTTAATTATTACAATAAGTTTTTTAATTTGATACTTTGATGGTGGTGGGGACGCATGGTGTCAATGTTGGTGGAGATGGTGAACCATGGTGTTGATAGAAAGATTGAAGAGAGAATTAGACATCAATTTATTTGTATTTTGTGTTTGAAATAATAAATAAATATTCTTTAAAAAGTCTATATTTAAAAAAGAGATATATTCTTTGAAAAGAGTTATTTTTTATCATACAATAAAATGTTCTACACGTAAACCCAAAAAAATTACATACTTTATAACCATATATTCTCTAAAAATTCACAATTTAAAATAAATTTTTTTTTCCAAAAAATGCCACCAAACAGGACTTAGATTTATGGCAAATATTAAAAAACTATAAATGAGGGTATATTTTAACTTCGTAAAGAAAAAGAGATAAATGGTGTAATTTCCTCCAAGAAAATTTACATTTCTCAAGCAATCGTGAATTTTCACTTCTGTCTTTGGTTGGTCGGCTTAACGTATAGCTTTATTAATTAAGCTCTAAATCTCCATTTTTAAGTTTTCGATCAATAGTAATAGTTACTTTTATTAATTGTTAGAAATTAAACTCACATGGTCATTTTTTTCTTTAGCTGAGCCACGTTGATGTTGAATAAGTTTTAGGAATCTATTTTTCGATTTGGGTAATTAGTACATAACGTCCACACTTTTTACTGTTATTGTGGAAAACGTCCATACTTTTCATTTTTTTTTTTTTGGCATTTTCACCCTTATTTCCACATTTCATTGCGCAAAAGTTCCTTTTTATCAATTTTCTCAATTAAAAATTGTGAGATGACGAAAATACTCTTCCCTTTAAATAAAATAAAAGAGAAAAAACAAATTGCAAACATAGTCCCAACTTTTTTGAAAAGCGCAAATGAGTCTCAAATAAATTATTAAAAGGGTAATTAGCACATAATGTCCATACATTTTACTATTATTGCGAGAAACATCTCTACCTTTTATTTTTTTTTGGCATTTTCTCCCTTAATTATAATTTGATGGCGCAAACCATCATTTCTATCAATTTTCATCCAATTTCTCAATGAAGAACTGTGAAATAATGAATATACCCTCATATTAAAATAAAAATTATTTTTTTAATTTCTAATTCTTTAATAATTTATTTGAGACTTGTTTGTACTTTTAAATTTTTTTAAAATAAATTTAATTGGGACTCATTTGCACTTTTCATAAAAAATTAAAATTTTTAATAATTTATTGGGGAGTCGTTTGCACTTTTTTTAAAAATTGGAACAATAGTTGCAATTAATTCTTTAGCTTTTTTATTTAAATATGAGGGTATATTTGTCATCACACTGTTTTTTATTGAGAAATTGGATGAAAATGGATGGAAATAATTGTTTGCGCTATCAAATTATAATTAAGTGAGAAAATGCCAAAAAAATAAAAGGTATGGATGTTTTTCGCAATAATAGTGAAATGTAGAGACATTATGTGCTAATTACCCTTTTAATAATTTATTTGAGACTCATTTGCGCTTTTCAAAAAAATTGGGACTATGATTGCAATTAATTTTTTCTTTTTCTTTTCACTTTATTTAAAAAGAAGGGTATATTCGTCATTTCTTGATTTTTAATTGAGAAAATAAGTGAAAATGACTTTTTGCGCAATAAAAGGTGATGCAATTAGTTTTTTTTTCTTTTTCAATTTTTGTTTTATTTATAGGGAAAAGTATTTTCATCATTTCACAATTTTTAATTGAGATAATTGATAAAAATGACATTTTGCGCAATGAAAGGTGAAAATAAGGATGAAAATGACAAAAAAAATGAAAGGTATGAACGTTTTCCACAATAACAGTGAAATGTGGGGACGTTATGTGCTAATTCACCTTTCGAATTCATTGTTATGCCACTAAAGGAGGGCTTTAGTAGGTCGATTAGCTGTGTTTTTTTGGGGATTTTGATTCAGTTCGTTGAGCTTGTAATTTGCTATAAATAGCTAATGATTCTACTTTGTTTTTTATTATCAGTTCAATAATAAGAAATCTTCTTCTTTTCTCTTTTTTTTCCTGCTCTATTTTTTTCTAAAGATCATGCGTTGGAAAATTATTCTGCATTTGGTATCAGAGCCTCAAATATTCCAAGCCTTTTTTGTTATTCTGGATTGCTTGAAAGTAGGTTACAACAGTGAACGGGTCAATCAACCTCAACTTCCGAGGTTTAGTGAGAAAAATTTTGATCAATGGAGTATCCAGATGAAGGCTTTGTTTGGCTTTCAGGAGCTGCATTAGATTATTGAACATGGATATACAGAAGTAGCAGATCAAGCTACTGTAGCAGCTCTTACTCAAGGTNCGGGTCAATCAACCTCAACTTCCGAGGTTTAGTGAGAAAAATTTTGATCAATGGAGTATCCAGATGAAGGCTTTGTTTGGCTTTCAGGAGCTGCATTAGATTATTGAACATGGATATACAGAAGTAGCAGATCAAGCTACTGTAGCAGCTCTTACTCAAGGTCAAAAGAACAGCTTGCGGGAGAACATAAAAAAGGATAAGAAAGCTTTATGTCTCCTTTACCAATTTGTAGATGTGGTCGTCTTCAAGAAGATTTCCAGTGCAACTATAGCTAAAGAGGCATGGGAAATGTTGCAAAATTCCTACACAGGTGATGAAAAGGTGAAGAGTGTAAGGTTGCAAGCCTCAAGTGGTGAATTCGAATCTCTTTCAATGAAAAATTCTGAAATTGTCTCTGATTATATTTCACGAGTTTAGTTCGTGGTTAATCAATTGCGGATTAATGGTGAAAAATTAGATGAATTGCGTGTTATTGAAAAAAATTGCAAGGTCCTTAACAAGTTATTTTGATTATGTGGTTATTGCAAATTGAAGGAGGAAGGGGCTTTTCAACCATGACTGTCGAAGGGCTGTAGAGTTCATTGTGTTCTCATGAACATAGAATGAATAATCGAGAAAAAAATGTTGTGGAACAAACTTTTCGAAGCAAGGTTAATGTGATTAGCTCAAGCAATTCTGATGGTAGTCCCAATGGTGGTAAATGACTCAAAAGTACTACATATCCTGAGAAAAGGAATTTTGTCTAGCACACTTCTAGAAATAAAAGGTATGTTGACAAGTCTAAAATTCAATGCTTTCGTTGTAAGAAATATAGCCATTATCAATCAGGTTGTAAAGTTAAATTGCGTAAAAGAACTTTTGAGCATGCTCATTATGTTGACGAGGTACAAGAGAAAGAAAACTTGTTGTTAGCTTGCAGTACTTCTTCAGAAGAAAACATTGGAGAATGGTATTTGGATACAGGCTGTAGTAATCACATGTGTGGAAAGAAGGAATTATTCTCTCAGTTGGATGAAACAGTAAGTGGAAAAGTAAACTTTAGAAACAAAGCCAAGGTATCAATTATGGGAAAAGCTAAAATCATGATACAACTAAAAGATGATTCATATGAGCATATTTCTGATGTACTTTATGTTCCTAGTTTGCACTGGAATTTCTTAAGTTTAGGACAACTGTCTGAAAGGGAACATAAAATCATTATTGACAAAGGAGTTTGCACTATTATGAATCAAAAAAATGAACATGTTGCTAAAGTTAAGATGACTAAAAATCGCATGTTTCCTTTATCATTACAAGCTGAAAAGGTAGTTTCCTTTACTGCTGCCATTTTGGATACAAATTGGATGTGGCATCTGCGTTTTGGTCATTTGAACTTCAATGGTTTAAGGTTGTTCGCAAATAAGAAAATGGTTACATGGCTACCTTTATTGGAAAACTTTAATCAGTTGTATGAAGGTTGTATTCCTGGAAAACACCACTTGGATTCTTTTACAGTAGGCAAGGCACGAAGAGCAATGCGACAGCTAGAACTCGTGCACTCGGATATTTGTGGACCAATGGGGACTAAATCAAATGGAGTTAATCATTATTTTCTTACTTTCTTAGATGATTACATTAAGAGAAATTGGGTCTATTTTTTGAAACAAAAGTCTGAAGTTTTTAATATATTTAAAAGCTTCAAACCCTATGTAGAGACACAAAATAGTTGTTCTTTGAAGGTGCTGCGTACAGATAAAGGGACTGAATATACCTCAAATGAATTCTCTAATTTTTACAAATTTCAGGGAATTAAGCATCAATTTACAGCTAGATATACACTGCAGCAGAACGGGATCTCTGAAAGGAAGAACAAGACAATAGTCGAAATGGCATGTAGTATGCTGAAAGGGAAACGTTTACCAAAAGTATTCTGGGAAGAGGCAGTGGCATGTGCTCTTTTCATTTTAAACAGGTGTCCTACAAAAAGTGTATGTGATATGATACCTGAAGAGGCATGGAGCAACCATAAGCCGAAAGTTCAAACTCTTCGAGACTTTGATTGCAATGCATATGCTCATATACCAGTTGAGAAACGAAAAAGTTTAATGTAAAGGTACAAAATGCATTTTTATTTGTTATAGTAATACAACTAAATGTTATAAATTGTTTGATCCAGAAAAATGTGAAGTGATTGTGAGCAGAGATATAGAATTTGATGAAACTAAGGCTTAGGCTTGGACAACTAAAGAGAAGCAACAAGTGGGGATTAATCTGGATGAACCAAATACTGGTAATATACAGTCTGATATTCAAAATTCCAGCTCTACAGACCATTCCACTTCTTCTTTGGCTTATATTGAAGTGCCTCATGGTTTAGTTAGAAAGTGCGTTATGCTGGCTCATTTGCAGCATTATATCGCAATCAATGATAATGATGTTTTTAATGAAAAATTAGTTAATTTTGCATTACTTGTAGATTGCGATCCTCTCACTTTTGCAGAAGTAGATCAAGATGATAAATGGGTTTCGTGCTATGGATGAAGATATTCATTCAATAGAAAGAAATAATACATGGGAGCTAACGTCTTTGCCGCACGGAAAGAAATCAATTGGCGTGAAATGGGTTTACAAAACAAAGTTCAAACCAGATGGTCAAGTTGATCGGTTGAAGGCTCGATTGGTTGTGAAATGGTACAAGCAAAAGGTAGGTATTGACTATTATGAAGTTTTTGCACCTGTAGCTCGACTTGATACTATTCGTGTGGTGATTGCACTAGCCGCTCAAAAGAAATGGCAGATACATCAGATAGATGTGAAATCTGCATTTTTAAATGGTTTTCTCGAAGAAGAGATCTATGTCGATTAGCTAGATGGATATGTGCAGAAAGGTCATGAAGAAAAAGTTCTTAGATTAAAAAAAAGGCTCTCTACGGGTTAAAACAAGCGCCAGGAGCTTGGTATACTTGAATTGGCACATATTTCCAAGAAAATGGTTTTCTTAAGTGTCCTTACGAACCCACATTGTATATCAAATCTAATTCACATGGAAACATAATTATTATATGCTTGAATGTAGATGATTTGATTTTTACAGGAAATGATCCAAGTATTTTTGGAGAATTTAGTGAGGTTATGAAAACATTGAAATGACTGATATGGGACTTACGTCTTATTTTCATGGACTGGAAGTGATGCGGACTAATGGAGGAATATTTATCTTGCAAAAGAAATATGCATCAGACATTCTTAAGCGATTCAAGATGGAATCATGCAATCCCATCAAAACTTCTGTTCAAGAAAGATTTCATTTGAATAAAAATGGCAATGGTGAATTTGTTGATCCAACTTATTTTCGAAGTCTGTTAGGTAGTCTACTTTATCTGACCTCTACTAGACCTCATATCACATTTGGAGTTGGTATTGTTAGCTGATTTATGGAAACACCAAGCCAATCTCATTTGCAAGCTGCAAAGTGTATCCTGCGATATATAAAGGTACTCAAAGTCGATGTATCTTTTATTCATCTCTTGATAATTGCAACCTTGTTGGGTACACAGACAGTGATTGGGTAGGTGATCTCGAAGAACAGAAAAGTACGTCTGGCTTTGTATTTTACATGGGTTCATGATCTAGTTCTTAGTCATCAAAGAAGCAACATGTTGTTGCTCTTTCCACTGCCAAAGTAAAGTGTATTGCTGCTGCCTCTACTGCATGTCAGGCTGTTTGATTGGGAAGATTGTTTGAGGAATTAGATAAAAAAACAAATAATTCCTATGAAGATTTTCTGTGATAGCAAGTCGGCTATTTGCTTGACTAAAGATCCCGTCTTTCATGGGAGATGTAAACACATCGACATCAAATTTCATTACATTCGTGAGCTTTTCAAAAAACATGAAGTAGCTGTTGAATTTTGTAAATGTGAAGATCAATTGGCTGGCATTCTTTCAAAGCCATTGAAAGCTGAATTTTTTTGCAAGTTGAAGAACATGAGTTTAAGGGAGGTTGTTAGAAAATAAACTCAAATGGTCTTTTTTTCTTTAGCTGAGTCACGTTGATATTGAATAAGTCTTATGAATCTGTTTTTCAGTTTCATTGTTATGCCAATAAAGTAGGGCTTTAGTGTGTCAATTAGCTGAGTTTTTTTTTTTTTGGATTTTGATTTAGTTCGTTGAGCTTGTAATTGGCTATAAATAGCTGATGATTCTACTATTTTTTTTTTTTTTTATCATCAATTTATAAAAAAAGAAATATTCTTCTTCTCTCCATTTTTTCTCTCCTCTGTTTTTTTTCTGAAGACCGTTAGGGAAATTATTCTGCATTTAATTTCCTGCTTTAATTCTAAGCTAATCATTTTTTCCTTCTAAGTACTTATTTTCTAATATTTGCACCGTAGTCTCAAGAAAAATGAAATGTCTTCAAGTTAGTCATTAACTTTCCAACCTTCTCAAAAAGTCTTATTGGAAATATGTTA
Organism: Fraxinus platypoda; assembly: GCA_903798405.1. Classification (NCBI taxonomy): domain Eukaryota; kingdom Viridiplantae; phylum Streptophyta; class Magnoliopsida; order Lamiales; family Oleaceae; genus Fraxinus; species Fraxinus platypoda. The sequence goes on from CAIGRT010231694.1 coordinate 8,298, forward strand.
GCTTCCAGGGTGTTATATACGAAAATAAATCCTCAATCCAATTTAATATGGTGCACCAAATGTGCCATAAAATTCTTCAATGTAACAAAAATAAAAATTTAGCTCTTCTTAGTGTTATTTATGTCCTTTTACTATGGTAAAAGAAGCTCTATACTCGTTCAGACGTTCATGACTTGGACTTAGTTGAGTTTTCGTTCTATATTTTTCATTTATAAATTAAAGACTATATCAATACTTTATTATATTTCCATGGGATCAACCGACTGGTTCTGTGGCAGCCGCTTGTCGGAAAATCCCTAGTTTATCATTTTGGATAAATTAGTGCATAAATTATATTTCGTTAACAAAAATACGTGTATGGAAATACGAATAGAGTAATGATTTACTGAAACCATGGTACGTATAATGAACAAATCACAACTCAATCAAACATAGAAAATGCAGAAATTCGAAATGATCAAATAGACGTCCATTTTTCAAAATACAATGCTTTTTCCAAAATTAATATAACACAATATTAATTTTATCGAACGATTTAACGCTTGACTGTACTCTTTTAGAATGGAAGATATCGAAAGCTAAATATCGACCGGGTAACTCAAAAATAATCCGAACATTATTTTGACATAATTTAGATAAGGAAAGAAAATTGATTTCAGAATAAGAAAAAATAAAATTAAAGGTCTCTATTTATAGATTTTCAAATGTCTCTTCCTAATGTCGCATCTATTGGTGAAATTAATTTTAACTATTAGATTGCATCATTTCATATTTAATGGTGTAGATTGTACATATTTAAAATGTCACACACATTCTGAAACAATATAGCTCTTTGATATACACCATCTATAATTGAAGAGTCGTGATTAGTCATCGTACCAATTGGAGACTTTTTCAATTCACACCTATAAATATCTCAAAAATTCCAACATATCTTAGACTCGGCCTCAGCATTTCCACGTTCGTTCCTTCTAATAAATCGATCTTCTATTCACATTAGGATACACATAATACTAACTCAATCCTTTACTTCACCTTAAATTATCATGTTGAAATGTAACCATGTGACAGTAAATTCCTTTTTCACTAAGATAACAGTTCTCACTTCTCATGCTTAAATTGAAAGAAAGTTTTAACGAAAGAGACGTTACTCGATTATTACAAGGTATCAAACTTTGCTTTGTCTATCACCTAGGTTGATATATCATGACAAGAATAGAATATAACAATGTTTATCGGCAGAGACCCACAAATAATTGAAGGCAAGAGTGCGACCCGTGAACCCCATGGAGCCACGAATTAGGCAGTGATAGAGAAATCTTGATGTACCTCTCTTTCCTTCCAAACTGTCTTTATTGTCTTCACGAGCTCAATAAACTTGACGTTTCTCTTTCTAGTATAGAAAATTCCAAAACTTAACCCGAGAAACGTTCCACAGATTAGGATCTCTATGTATGTATACTCCGCAGGTCATTTGTCACTAAACAAAAAAAAAAAAATAACAGTATCAGAGATGAAAATTTCCATCGATGTTGCCTTAAATTCAGTAGCTAACAACCTTATTGACGGGATCGATCCGCCGGTAAGTCCGATAGTGAAGCCCTCACCGCTAATGTAGCGACGTATTTTTTAGGCCATCGGTAAATTAGTGACAAAAAAAATCATCGGTATTTTCCAACGATTATTTTCATTGCTAATTAGCAACGACATTAGCAACAAATTTTTCGTCGTGGATTACCTAGGATTAAGTCCATCGATGATTAGCAATGGACAACCGTTGTTATTTTCATCGCTAATTTGAATTAAAATTAAAAAAATTGAATTACTATTTTAATTATTCTTTTCTTAGAACTTAATATATTAAAATTTAAACTCAAAAGTAAAAAAAAAAATAATAATAAAATTCAATAAAATGTACAAAATAACTAACAATCAATATGAAATTGTAAACATATTCATTCAATTATGTGCAATTATACAAGCTTAGAGCATGTTGAGGGTTGCAAAATGAGTTGGCTCGTGTCCTCCAGTTGAACATTTGCACATCGAGTATTCATCGCAATGTCATAAAAGTCGACTTGAAAAAGATAAAGGGTCAAGAGTCAAATGATTGAACTGACTTACTTTCATGGTGAACTTGTTGTTTCTATAAGTATTTTAATCGATTTTATATTCATTTTTTTTTACATGTAATTGAATTGATTTTTATGATTTCTTTAGGTCGAAATGACTTGTTTGATTAGATTCTTATAACATGAATTTAGTATTGTAATTATGTATATACATTAACGAATTTTGACATTCATCAATGGCTATATCAATAATGTTGTAGATTATTATTATTATTATAAAATAACTTTTAGTAATTTAGCGACAATTTTCATAATTCTCGACAATGGCTTTATTTATAATTGCCACGGAAAATATCTAATATAAATATTACGAAAAATGAGACATGGTGATCCTATTCATGGTCTATTTTCATTGATGAGTTGTCTTTTTCTTTATCAAAGATCATACTGAGGGGGTGCTTTGTAGGTTAGAACTTTGTCTTTAGGTCAAGACAACACATTTTTTTTTTTTTTTTTAATCTTAATCAACATTATTCTTGTCAATAATAATGTTAATGCATTTTAAAAATTTGATATTTAAAAACAATAACAATAATGCAGAATACAATATGCAATTAGGTGTACTAAGAGCCTGTTTGGTACAGATTCTCATTTTCTACAGTAAATCAATTCTCATTTTCAACCACACATTCATAAATAAAATAATATTTTTCATCATATCAATACTTTTTTCTTCTTTTTCAACCACACATTTCCTATCATATCACTATTCAAAAATCAATTCTTCCCCCAAAAATTCTTACCAAACACACTCATAATCTTTGAGTAATCAGCATATTTTAAGAATTCAGGTGGATATAGAGTTGGCTTCTATACCGTTGGAGTCTGATTTTGAGTCTTCGTTTAAGAATACATCTCAGTTGAATTTTGAAGATATGGGTAAATCCATCTTACCACCAAATTATCGATAATGTTATCGTATTCAATTGATAGAAATATGCCCATTTTTTGCCATAAGATTCCACTTAGGTACAATTCTGCTGCTTTTGTTGATGTTTTGAATGCGGTTAAGGGTGTTGATTTTAGCTAAGATCCTTCTTTTGATGCATTCAATTGTGATTCTGTTGCATGACTTGTTTCAGCCTTATTTGGTAGTCATTAGATCATTTCGCCCCTAAATGGGGTAGTAGAGGTGGAAAATATTTCCAATTAGAATTGTTGATGGATAAGTTCGTTTGTTTTTTTCATTGAAAATTTCAAGTTTATTCCTTACAGTTGAATTTGTCTCCAAGTGAAGAATTTTTTTTATTTAAAATTTTGTTTATTGCAGTGGAATTTGTGTCAAAGTGGAGATTACTAGAATTCGGGTGTGTGTTGCAGATAATTGAGAGTTCTAATTAAAGTGCACGTTAAGAAAAAAAATATTTGAAATGCTATTGTTGAATCAAATTCAAGTTTACCAGATAAATTCTAATTGAAGTTATAATTGGAAGTCAATTATCTACAAATATTACATTGTTCTTGTGTTCTTGTGATCAATCACTTCATATTGTGGCTATAATCTATCATATTTTCATAATAAACTGGTATTAGAGTATTTCAGTCCACAACACTTTGGATTATCAATTTAAAGATTGTGTATCTTCTGTATTTATAGTTGTGCTAAAAGTCACTTTAGAGTGGGGGCCTAATTTACTACGAGAAGACTACCAACTAATCTATATGAATAAATATTTAAATTATGCATGATTAATTCAACAAGGAGTATGTTTTGCTCTTGCTACATGTAAATCAAGGATTGTGATAAGTGTAATTTTTACATTTATTCGGGGCCTAAAATATTTACATTTGATAGTTCTTTTGACAAAATATATTCTAAATTGTTGTATTTTATGTTTAATAGGTAAAACTATTTGAATGGAAAAGGAATTGAAGAAAGGAAGCAAAAGACGG
>CAIGRT010231710.1:0-12833 GCA_903798405.1 Fraxinus platypoda
CAATTAATTGTGTACCTGTGACCATTAATTGTATAATTATGACATCATTATAATTAATTAATTATTTAATTAATTAATTAATTAAATCATAATAAATTTTAATAAAAATCTGATTTTTGAAATTCCAAACTTGTTTTCTTAATTTGGAAATGGGGGATACTTATCTTCTTATTTGTGAATTTTTCCCTTTATCAATTTTGTTAAAATTTACAAACTGATTTTTAGTTAAATCAAATATGGGCTTAATTTTGTATTTTTATTGCGTCTCGGTATTGGGCTCAAGTTTTCAGGCCCGTAGCACGTGCATGCTAATACATATGGGCCTTAAAAAAGTCATGGTTTTGGGTTCTCAGTCGAAGCACTGAGCCTTTTGGACAACATCCTATGGCTCTCTGCCTGAACTTGTGGCATCTTGAATTTATTTTGATTTGTAGCTTTATTCATAACACTAACATCAAAATGACATAAAACATTTTATGTAGTAAATTATTTGCATCACTTTTTGCCGTCAATATTCAATTTACTCATCCCAAACTTCTTCTCCCTATCTCAATGAAAAAAAATTCAAGTGATAATTGAAACTCAAAAGTAAGCCCCCGTTTGATCTACATTATTATTTCATTAAAATAAAAAATATGACCGTTAACATCATATCAACATTTAAATTCAAAATTTCTATCTTTTATGTGGACCCCAATAACGGCTATATTTTTCATTCTCATTCTACAATAATTTGGTTCAAACAGGGCCTAATTAAGAGAGTTAAAATTACATTCTCTCTGCATGGATTGACGAGTGATTCGAAGGTTTAATCATATATATAATATTATTGAAATTAAGGGCATGTTTGATGTAAATTTTTTTAGAATAAATTTTGTGAAAAGTGATTTTTGGAGAACATTTAATTAAAATGTTTTTAAATATGTCTTTAATTGAATAAATTTTCTTAAATGTTTTCCAATTCGATCGTATATTCATGTTATATCGTGTCAAAGTGTATTTTTGGCTGGGTTCCAGTGGTGGCCGTTGGGGGCGTTCGGTGGCGTGGTCTGGAGTCGGTGGGTGCTGCGACTGTGTGGTGGTGGTGCCCTTTTTTTTTTGTCTGTGTCTTCTGGGTTGTGGTTGGGTGGTGTTGTTTTCTTTGTGTTGGTTGGTTTGTGGGTGTTGAAGTCTAGACAATGTCCGCTCTGTTGAGCGAGGGTGTTTAAGTGCTGATGCGTAGTTGGCGTAATGTCACACTTGTATTGTCGTTTCGATGACTTCGGTTGGCGTCGCTTGGATGTGTTTATGTTGTGTCTTGTATAGTTTGGTGGTTGTTTTATTCGGTTTGTTGCTTTGGTCGTGGTTGCACTTAATCTCTCTTTGGAGAGCTTTGTGTAGGAGGTTCTCCTCCTTGTATCCGCATTTGTGCCTTAATGATATTTGTGTTCTTGTTGATTCAAAAAAAAAAAATATCGTACCCCTATGGATTTTCAATGGACCAACGCTTCTATAGGGTCATTATCATTTTTAGACTTCTAGGCCAAAAGAACAAGTACAATGGACCAAATGGCCTCTTAATGGTCAATTGATGAATGAAACACCAATTTAATTCTACATTGCATAGTGACTTACAAGATGCAGAAGTGTCAAAAATGACAAGAGTTGTATAGGCCCCAAGCGAAGAGGCATCGGCATACTTGGTTCTTGTTTTGTCCCGCTTAATTCAAGACAAAACTTGCTTTGAACCTCCTTGTTTGGTACACTTGAATAATTTCTTTTTTCTTTTCAAAATATTAACCAAACAAGAACGAAAAATAATAGTAAAACAAATGTAGGGGGTATTCAATTTAGATTTTTAGAAACTTTTTTAAGTAAAATGAATTTTGTGGAGTTCATTGACTTTTATCGACCTTCTAGGCTTTTACAGAATCAATGAAAATCTTCATTGAATTCAATAATTTTTTATTTAAAGATGGGCTGAAAATTTCAGTTGTTTAGTAAGTGAAATCGTCGAATCTAAATTTAATTATGTGTTTCATTTGGTTCCATACCATAATTAAATTTTTAATATTTACAACAACACTACATTAATCCAACCAATGACATATTCAATATGGAAGGCATACTAAAAGAAAAGTGAAAATATTCAGTCAAAAATGGTGAAAATAAAGAGCACGACAAAGAAGCCAGTTACTGAAAGAAAGGAAAACACGCAAATGCGCGAGGTCACAATAAACATCTTGAACGCCAGTTATAATTATAATATTTATACATTTAAGCGTGAGAAATTATTAGAAATGAATGAGATGAAACTTATCTTAATCAAAATGGAGAAATTTTAATTAATATGGCAGAAAAATGGGTAAGATGAAGAGAGACGCAGCCACTCAGTTTCTATTATTTTAAAAACTGCAGAATAATTGAGAAAAAACTTATATCGCTCAATTTTTATTTTTTGAAATTTGAATTACAAAGTTAGGTTGGGGTTGAAAATAGAAAAATAGTATTATGTACTCAATTAATTACTTGGCAAATTTAGTTAAAAAGAATTAAAATAATTTGACTTATTTAATAAAAAATCTAAAAAAAATTAGAGAAATTCGGTTCTAAGTCTAGAGCGGAACTAAACCAAACCCGTCCACGATTTTGATACCCATTCGAATATTTAATTTAAAAAGAATCACTCGGTTTGATTCAATTCCTTTCAAGAGTTTTGTCCAACCTTAATTTAAATTTTTTTATATTATTTATATAGAATTCAATTGACTTTTACAAAGTTTTATTTTAGAAAAAATCTTGAATATAACTTACTACACATCCTTGTGAACCGACCCTTGCATGAGGAAAATCCTCCTATACAGGAGGCATTTTCACAGGGGCCTGACAAGTCTTTATAGAAAAATTGGAGGAAACCATGAAAAAGAAGAGGGTGAAAAATCTCATTAGAATTTTTATTTACATATTGATTTTTTTTTTCATAGAAAAAAAAAGGAGAAATTAATGAAAAAGAAGAGAGGAAAATATTGATTTTTTGTATTATGCCCCTAGGATTCGGATTGAAAGATGAAAAAGAAATACTAAGTCTCGAGGGTAAATGAAAGATTTTTTTATAAGATTTTGTATCGATACTTTTTAGTGTACTTTCTACTTAAAAGTTAACACGTAAAGAATTTTATAAAAATCATTAAAAATTATAGATATTTTGATTCCCGTGACTTATTAAGACTTCTAAAAATTCTTATGAAAGCCATACGATACCTTTGTATCTATTTTTACAATCGGATTATATCCAATTTAATTGTTGTTTTCTGAAATTAATATAGAGTCCCTACGTGCCCAACATTTTGGACAATGTAAGGGTCAGTAACGTCAGTTACATCACATCAAATTAATTAACTTTATTGCAATGGACCGACACTCTAATCCTAATTTGTAGGCCGAAAAGGAGGTTATTAAATCCTAGGAAATGTTGATTAATCAAAAAGCCCCAAATCATTCACCATGTCTCTCTAGTGGGTAGGAGGACTTTGGATATATCGAGTTGTTACATACTTTGTTTTCTTGATTAAAACTCAAATTAATTAAGGTTGTAAAATAGTTAAACCTAAACCAAAATTTGATCGAAAACGACGTGAACATTTGGATAATATAGAAATAAACAGAATACTTGAGCTTAGGTTCAACATTTCGTGTGACGCGCTTTCAAAGTCTGGACATCTAAATCGTTTTCAAAAGTCTGTACCCTCAAACTAAAACTTGGGAAACATAAATTCCTATGACTTTTAAGGATAAATGTTAGAATTACGTGTCTATTTTCCTTAATTACTTTCAATCTGTCTGTAAAAGTTAATACTGACGTGATTTGTTTAATTCAAAACATGTTATATTTGAACAAATGTAAACGTTCGAATGTATACAACTTATCGTTCTATTCGAGCCTGTGATGTAGGTCTCACAAGGCATTTCAATTAAACATTTTATTGTTAATTTTATCAAATATTTATAGTTAATTTGATAAAACAAAGTGGAGCATAGGATATTTTGTGTGGCTAGAGGCCTATCCCAAATTCGGACACACACCGGGGCCAATGCTGCTGTGTACATGGCCACTTGATTGTGTGACACGTGTCATTTAAAGGGATTGGACGTGTGTACTCTTGTCCCTCAGCAAAAAAAATGATAAAGATAATAGGTGTATATTCATGGGGATCACCACTGTATGAAGTGGCTTTTATATCACATGCACGCCAACGGCCAACCCATTACTAATGTTAGGTACCTTTAATAATAATGTGGAAAGTGATGGGACACCAAATTTTTTAATAATTAGATTAAATTTTAATTGAATAAAAGGTCATAATCTTTACAAATTATCATAGTTATGTTTCAAATTTTTTATCATCGTATTCTTATTCTCAAATTAATATAATTTGTTCCTGATTATGACTTCCCTTCAAAATTTTCTTTAAAGTTGAGTAAAAAGACTCATTTATTCATTGTATTTTTAAATAAGTAAAATAAATAATAATGCAAAATGATATTAAATATTTGACCCTCTTTTTAAAGAACATTAACAATATTTTTGAACGGAAATCATGATGAAGAACGAGATTTTCTGATCAATGAAATGTTAAAAATAAGAATGTGACGACTTCAAATCACTCAAAAGACAAAAGATGATCACTAGTTTATCAAGTTCAACAAATATACAAAAGAATTATCATGATGACTGTTGCCCACAAGAAGTTTTTTGTATTTTCATTTTTTTAAAAATAATTTTTAACTTAGTAAGGACATTCAAGTGACGTTGACAAGGCTTTTGAAAAGACAATTTGTTTTTGAGATGAAAAAAAAAAAACTGCTTTTGGAAATATTCGGATAATTTTGTGGAAATGTTGTATTTGATTAAAGATCTTTTAGAGAAAGTCGACCAAAGGTAGCTTACTCAGAAAACTTTTCAACAAAAATTAGAAGTAGAAGTAAAAGCACTATCAAATGAACCTTTAATCTCTTGTGAAATAAAAGAGGCACTTATGTAAAAACGCCAAGCAACCCTAATACATTTTGTAAAGGGTAATTCCATTTGTACAATGGATGGTTGACAATGGAGGTTGACAACCTCTCATATGCATGCGGGCCCCACATGATTAAAAAATTTCAAAAATAAAAGTGGGCCCTTCTCATTGTGAGTGTTGGTAATCCAACATTGTCATCCTCCATTGTACATGTAGCACAATTCTTTTGTAAAACTGATTTTTGCGTCACCACACTCAATAAATGTCTTTCCTATAGAGAGGGAAACAATTATAATCACCCAAATATGCGGTGGTGACAAATTATTGATTTCATTTTGTATTCTTAGAATTATATGGTCACAATATTTAATTTATCATTGTTGCAGTCAAAATCTATTAAAAATCCATTTTATTGACGCTAACGATCTTGTAAAATAAATTCAAATAAACTTATGACAAAAGCGACGAATTCCTTCAAAAGTCACAAATGTCGAACTGAAACTTTATTCACACGTAAATTTTTCATAAAAATGTTCCCGAAAAATATTAAACCAACTGAGCTATTAAAATGTAAGCAATTTCGTATAATTTACTTGATCCAGCATTCAAGTTTCCATACCGAAAGGTAGAGAATTCACATGCAATTCCCCTCTAAAGTCAGATCAAATGTGAAGAAACAAGAAATATTTACTAATATTCAGTAGCAAGACTTCCGTGACACTGTACCCGTCCGATATCCTTGCATGCTCTTATTGTAAAAATCATAACAACGTTTTCAAGATATGTTTAGTAAAATTATTTGTAAAGAATTAAACGACATTAAGTACGGAAAACATATGATTCAACCGAGTACTACTTACCAAATATGGTTTAGAGTGTATATGTGGAGTCATCATCCGCGAAAATTAGTCATAAGAGTTATTGTACAAAATAGAACATTAAAAGTCAAAAGAAGAACAATAAGATTGACATATAGAAATTTAAGTGATTCGACAGTGTACCTAATGTCCACTTATGTACGGCTCAAATAATCTACTAATTTCGAATATGAAAAGGTTACATAAGGTTGTTTATATAAAATCCGATCCCGAAAGTATCTTACAATATCGTACCTTACTGCGGAGGCTCTGTCCCTGAAACCAACTTATTTATGTCCATGGTAGGCCAATGGGATAGTTGATTTCGTTACGTATCTGAGTCTACTGACCTGTCACATAATTTAAATAAAACATACACTTGAAACTTGTTAAGTACTTAAGGTGATAAGACACGAATATTTGAGACTAATAACTTGAATTTTCAATGGTGTGATATGTCTAAGCACATGCATGTTGAGCCCATTGCGTAAACAGGAGAAGAAATTGTATGGCTATTGACAATTCCAGCATATGCTATAGTCCCTTTCAATGGCTATCTATTTATTTCGTGTTTCTTGCACAGTATTAAATAATAGTGAAGAGTATTATTCAAAATTGCAAACCAAAATTGACATTAGGGTATTGCTTTTCATGAATTTAATGGCGTGTCACCATCTCCATTCGTCGGCACAAATCGTTGTGGCTACAAAGGCGTGAAACTGGAGATTGATTGGCATCAGAAGTGCATAGTAAATGTCAACTATATGCTCTTATCAGTTGATGCAAACCTTTATCAATGCCTTTGAATTTTATTTTATTTTATTTTTCTCCCATCAATTTTAAGAAATGTGAAACATAATACACGAATGAGTTTTGCTACATTGGCCCTGTCACTCCGGGGCGCAACATAATACACGAATGGGTTTTGCTACATTGGCCCTCATGCGCCCCCCTATTGGCTGGGGTTCGTCCGCCCCTGGACGAATAGCAAAATCCATACACAAATATAATGTTTCATCTTTATAAGTTTGAACTTTAGAACGAGTTAATTTAATGTAGTCTCACAATGAGAAATCGTGCTAAGGTAAAAATAAATAAATTTTTCCATGTGCCCACAAGTGCTTAGTGAGAAATACTGCACTATACAAGTTCTTGGGAAAGGTTTTTGAACAAAACTGGCTAAAAATTGTAAAATTTACAATGAATGAACGAATGACGGTGAACTTTTAAATGAAGTGGTTTAAGTTTAAACTTGATGAAAATATATTAAGAGAAAATTAAAGATGACAAAGATGGATTGATGAAAAGAGCTTCAAAGTCCTGCAGAAAATAAAAGTTACAGTTTTCAAGGAAAGAAGCAGTAGAGAGATCCAACTTTTTGGAACCCTAGAACAAGATTTGTTTCAAAGACCGATCCTTTCATTTTGGGATCATATTTTCTTCATAGAATAAGCGACTGATCATCTAGCAAACTAAGTGCTAATTCAATAGAAAATGAGCTAGAATATTGGTGAGAGTCCCATAACTTCTTCCACTTCATGATTTGCAGATTCATCCAGCAGCCAATTCTCAAGGAATGACAAAGGAGGATTATTTTCCATTTTTGGCTTCTGCACATGCACATCAAATTTAATTTTTTCTTCATCATTTCCACTCATTTCAGAGCCCTTTTGACTAGAATCACAAGATGACTTGTCACATGCTAATCCATTTCTGCTTTGATCAAATGACAAAATGGATTCATATTCATCACCTGGAATTACTTTATTGCCCTCTTGCTGATCAACCTTCAATCTATAGTAATGAAGTGATTCTGCAGCAGTAGTAGCAGTACCCTCGCAACATTTAGCAGTGGTATTGTTTTGAGGATTGATCTTGGGAGATGACATCCATCCTTTGAGTAGTCGGGATATATTCTCCGCGCTTGAGGCATATATTGAATTAGAGTTTTCGGTTAACTTGACATCGCTTGATGAGTCATGCCGGCTGCTAGTGTCGATGCCACTTGCGGACAGAAATCGATAAGTTGTCAAATCGGATGCCAATGGTGTATCCAAACCTGATTGAAATTTCTTGATCTTCTTCTTCAGATGAGTGTTCCAATAGTTTTTGATATCATTATCTGTTCTTTGTGGAAGGTATGAAGCTATAGCTGCCCATCTGTCCAAAAAACAAGACTATTAGACGATGATGAACAACACCAAAAGGAATAATACAACTTTTGTAACTTTTCCATCTAAGAAAAGAAGAATTACGCGCCAATTACACAATCAAACTACTAAGGAAATGATCTCAGATGGCCGGAAAATATCACGGACAATTGAGATAGGTTTGAAGATTTTAAACATTACTTGTTTCCCAATAAGGCTTGAAGATGGATTATCATCCCCTCTTCATGTGGAGTGAAGTTTCCCCTCTTGATTCCAGGTCTCAAGTAATTAGTCCATCTAAGCCTGCAACTCTTGCTGCACCTCAACAAACCTGAACAAGCGAAGAACTTTGATCCATTAATCACACACATTTAACACTGTCTTTCTATGCATGAACAAATCTTGATCGGAAAATCTAAAGATCAAAGATTCAAGAGTCGAAGATACCAGTGTTGGTAGGTACTAATCGCCAATTTCCCGGACCATGTTCTTGGATATAGGAAACTAATACTATATCTTCCTCAGGAGTCCATGGTCCTTTCTTGATACCGACTTTATCACAGCAAGGAGGCCTTCCCATTTCTTCCTCTCTGTCTATAGTGACAAGAATCTGTGAAGGGTTTACGAGGTCTTATTCACCTGGCCTGGTTTTAAATACAAGTAAAAAGTCTAAGGTGGATCCCTCCAAATGATAAGGGAAAGTTTAATTATTTCTATCTTCTTCTTCTTTTTCTCTTGAAGGGATCACGTGGAGCTCTTTATGTTTGCTTTCCTCAAATCGAAACTTGCATCCCATGAAACAATAATTTCATATTATATAGTCAATATGTTATCAGGCCCCCACCCCTCAATATCCTACTGCAAATTTTTATTGTTTGCTACAGATGATAGTATAGACGAGTTAAATGTTTCATTGGTCACCAAACTTTGCCTTATGTCACGACTTAGTCACCGAACTTTACAATGCTTTCCATTGGCCACTCAACTTTATGTTTGTGCACTCCATCACTCACCAAACAGGTTCTGTTAATCTCTTAGCCTACGTGGATGACGGAAATGATACGTGGCATTTAACTCCATCAATGAGACGCCAACGTGGAGGACAAGTCATAACATCGTGTCTCACCAAACACGCCTCTAAATCCCTTAACCAAATCGTTCCCTCCTTGTAACATAACCAACCCAAACGAAATGAACTGAAAGAAAAATTCCTAATTGGAGACGAACCCTAAGCCCCAAATCGACGCCCCCCTAAATCCGAACATGAAGTCGTGGCTGCCTGAAGAAGTTTAACAAGGTTGTGCATCTTCTCCGGCCATCTATTGAAGTGGACTGAAGAGCTGAAGGTTGTACATTTCTCCGGTAGCAGATTAATTTGGAAGGTATATGCGCACACTAAGAATGTTGCCAATAAAAACTGAAAATTGACTGATTTTGTAAAGTGTACAAAAAAAATTTCTGGGTGTTAGCAATGTTAATCTTTCTTTGTTTTTTATGTTTGAAAAAAACCTGAAATGTGCTGTGGGAGTACTATTTTCCCTTCAAACTGGGGGTTCCATGTTGCTTAATATGTTTACTGGGTGAAGTTTAGTTCTTTTCGAGTTTTGGATTTTGGACCTCTTCTCTTCCAGTTAAAGATCCAACTATATGCTATGTTATAGGAATATAATAATATGTATATCAGTTTAACGCGATTCATCTTGATGTTTGGATGATGGAGAGGAATGTAAAACTAGAGTGCGAAACTTAATTTTCTATTCATCATGCATAAGCTCTCTGTCCTTTTTTTACTTTTGGTCATGTGAAAAAACATTTCCTATTTTTCGAACTTGATTCCTGGTCAGTGAGGAGTTTAATCATGCTGACGACAGCTTATTCTTGTGTGACAAAAGATTAACTCGTAGTTTCTTCTTTGAGAATTCTAAAGTTGACGACTATGTGCCGATTTAGAACCTGGCAAATCTACCTTCGCTGTGTTAATTCTTTCTCCATAAAAACTTGTGTTTTTACAGATTTTTCGTGGCTGCAATAGTAGTTTTCATTGAAAAACCCTTGCAATTTGAAGGCCAGTCCAGTGGTATTTTGAAAGAACGCGAATCAAGATGTGTTTGTTTGGGTAAATCTATGTCTAAGGATCCGTTGAAGATTTGTCTTGAATATTCAAAAAATTTGCTCAAATATCTGAACCAGAAGATGTGGAGATACACTAGAGTTCAAGTTGAAGGGTCCATAGTCTGTCGTTATAATTTAAATTTGCACTACATTTTGACTTGGTAATTTGGTGTATGTTTTGTTTTGTCAGTGGTTTCAATGATGCTTCGAATATTGTCGCTGCAGGACACAAGCTTAGCTTGTTTGGTGTAGTGTTCGATGTTTGGTAATTGGGTAATTGATCCCATTTCAGAGACAATACGATTACATTTCGAATAAAACAGCAATAGTCATTTCAATAAAACCAATGCATAAACGGCAACAAAGAAAATGAGTAGAAAACAATTGTAGTTAATGTATTAACAGCAACTCAAAGAACGCTCTCAAACAACTGCCATTTCACAAGCCGAGCACATAGCATCACGCAGCCCGGATGATCTACCTTCTTTCTGGTCCGCAACGCTCTCAATTCCCATGCTATACAGAAATATCAAGAATGAAAGTCAGGACACAAGCTCAGATTGTGTCAATTGTGACATTGCAGACTTAGCAGAAATATAAACACAAGCTGATATTAAGTAATCTAAAAACAAGCAGTAGCATAAATTAGTTGCACATACTTCCAACAAAAAGAAATTTCTTGCAAAGACAGTGCATCCCTTACTGGATATGGACTTGCTGAATTCTCAAAAGAAAAATAGTATCGAATTCGCAAGAAATTAAAATCACAACATGAGCTAAAGGAAGCATAATTTTGGGAACACATTCTTGCAAACAGATGATGTGCACATTGGAATAATCAAGATTAGCTTCAAAGTTTCTCTTTAATATAATAATTCCAACATTAATTAAATCTACTAAATGATTAAATGACTAAACAGACATCCATGCACGGCTCTCCTTAGGATTTTTTGTTTGTCTACTATTATTAAACATTAATTTTTTCGATTACCTGTATTAATTCATCCAAAAAATCGCAAATATTGATAGCACATACACTTGAACAAAATGCTCAACAATAATAATAAGACTTCTGAGCACTCCAATTACATCCAAAAAATCGCAAATATTGATAGCACATACACTTGAACAAAATGCTCAACAATAATAATAAGACTTCTGAGCACTCCAAGGGACACTCAATCATTCAAAAATGCGATTCTAAAGCTCCTGAAAATCCCAATTTCCCTAGTGAACAAATGGTAAATAGTCCACAGCCAGTGACACAATATGCATTCAATTTTTAGCAGTAAATGAATCAACTTTAACGGGAAGAATTTGTCACAAAATCACCTACCCATCTTTCATCACTATACATAAATTAAGAAACCCCCAATTAATGGAAAACGAAAGAAAAGCTCACCCCAGAAAGTTAGAAATACGTTAAAATAGTATCACAAAATGGTTTGGGAATTACCTTCGTTTGGTCCCTTCATGTCCACTTCAATTGACGACCAGAGAAGATGCAAGACCTTGTCAAACTTCTTCAGGCAGCCACGACTTCACGTTCGGATTTAGGGGGCGTCAATTTGGGGCTTAGGGTTCGTCTCCAATTGGGAAGTTTTCTTTCAGTTCATTTCGTTTGGGTTGGTTATGTTACAAGGAGGGAACGATTTGGTTAAGGGATTTAGAGGCGTGTTGGTGAGACACAATTTTATGACGTGTTCTCCACGTTGGCTCTCATTGACAGAGTTAAATTCCACGTATTATTTCCGTCATCCACGTAGGCGAAGAGATTAACAGAATTTGTTTGGTGAGTGATGAAGTGCACAAACATAAAATTGAGTGGCTAATGGAAAGCATTGTAAAGTTTGGTTAGTAAATCGTGACATAAAGCACCAATGAAACATTTAACTCTAGTATAGACTGTTAATGGTGGTTGGTGAAGAGTACACAATCGAGCAGTCGAGTCATTTCAAATGATATTCCCCGACTTTTATAACAATGCCAAAAAGCGTAGAAATTTTTCTACATAGAAAAACTTAAGTTTTCTTATAGCATCGTTCAATGTCGTTATATGCACAAGTCTTGAGTTCGAGTTAGGGATGCAACCTAGCCAAGCCACGGATTGGAGGAAAGATCCTCAACCCTTTAACACTTGTAGCTAGATGTGAGTTTGAATCTCACCTATTATAAAAATTTATGTGCACTCAGAAAACTACTTCAGATCACAAGACTTAACAATGCAATACTTGGGCCGCTTGCATTTGAATTTTTAGAAGATGGAAGGTTGCAAAAGATTTGATTTTGTTCATAACGTGGAATCAGACAAAACAGTCAAAAAAAAAAAAAAAACTTCATATAGACAATCTTAATTAATTTTAAAAATCTTAAACTTCTTGGAAGGGTCGGACCAAGGTCCTTGTTTAATCTAGTTTCTACAAAACGTGGAGGAAATCCACGTGCATAGATATTAAATTGTTGTAACAATTAGATGGGAGAGCCACCACACTAATTAACAACCGAAAGGAGAAGCAAATGTAGACCAACATGTCTTTTCTTAAACGGGAGAAGGTTGGAAATGTTATTTTTGTTTCATTCTCTTCCAATTCACTTGCAAAAGTTAAAGAAATCAACAAAGCACGCACACGAATGATCAGTAAAAAATTGTTTTAGCCCGGTCAGGTCGTGCTGGGCTTCTTCTTTAATAGAAAATAGGGAACAATACACAAAACCTA
>CAIGRT010231729.1:0-15131 GCA_903798405.1 Fraxinus platypoda
ATTGAAACTGTGAGCTTGTTTGGTAAAGATTAAAATCGGATTAAAATTGAAAAACTAGCCGTTATTGTTGACTTTTATTAGACGAGTGAGACCCAATAACGGCTATATTTTCAATTTTAATTGGATTAAAATTGCTCACAAACAAGCTCTAAATACAATCATTATAAAGTAAGAATAGAGTGGACCAACTCTCTATTTGAAAAGGGGGAAAAATAGAATCTTTTGGAGCTTATTTTTAAGCATCGACTCTCTAAAATAGAGAGTTAATTGCATTTAAAGAGTTTTTTGGAGATGCTTTAAGCTTTATTCTCAGTAAATTTGAAGTTGGCTATATGAATCCTCTGTTGCCATTCCGCTTTGTTAATTGCTAAACGTACGGCATAAACTTCAACATTGCTCTATGCACAAGCACCACCTTATCTTGTTGACACATGCTCATTTATTTTCTTATCTATTTTATATGATCATATATTCATCTTAGCATCTTCATTTCCACTAAATTCACCTTATGTACTACGTGTTTTATATTAATAGCTCAATACTCATTATAGACATTTTATCTCAAGCTCCTTAATTCTTTTCAGAAATCTCTTTTTCTTGTGATCTTTTCAGATACCGTCAAGTGGGGAATGCTGTAGCTGTTTCAGTTAGCCGCAGTCTAGGATACACATTAGGTATGGCCGTGCAGAAGTTGAGTAGCAATAAACATCTCATGACTCTTCCCCCCAAATTCTCCCATTCCACAACTATCGAGCTAAAGTCTCCATCTTCAGATGTCTGAGTAGTCACTATTTATTGTTGTGCAATAAAATTAGGGAGAGTTTCAGTTGATTTTTACCAGACAAGTGAATAATGAACTGTAGGTGGTAAATTGGAGATATCCAATTTCTTAAATTTATTGTTGGTTTGCCAGAATTTACTATTTATTCACCTATTTCTTGAATCGTATGCTGGGCATAAATGTTATGCAAGAACTTTATGTTTGAGAACAATAATCATGCAGACTATTTTTTACCTTACTATTCAAGATATTTGAAGGTCGATAAGGTTGGTTATGTGTTGACTGACAAGATCTTGAATTACAAGAATAATGAAGGGAAAAAACAATTATTGAAAATTTAAAAAGTATTCCTTTTTCTTTCAATAACTCTGAAATTATAATCCAAATGAGCATATGTTGTATGTACATATTGTTCTTGGTTATTTGAGTTTAGGCCACACTTTTTCGACGTGACATAGTATCCAAAAATATCGGATTTTTTCATTGAAGATGGCATGCATAAATTCGAGTACGTATAGTTGTGGAGTTGATGATTCTGGGAAGAACTTTGCCAAACTTATGTTGAGGCAGTAGAGATGGTTACTCCTGTGAAAGCTGAGGGGTATCTTTGCCGATGCCTGAGGTACCTCCTTGCCAAATATAGCCAAGAATCTACAATCTCATCCACAAGTGGTGATTTGTCTTGCCCCTATGATAAGTACATTTTGTACACTTATTCGGACCATATTATTAAACTTTTATATTGTCAAAGTGTTGATTTCTATTTAACTTAGGTTTATATCCTTTTGATTTAGTTTTGGACCCGATTCTAAGGATTTGGAAAAGAATGTAAGGAAAAATGGAGGAAATCTAAATTCGAGGACCAAAGTAAGTATTTCATAGTTGATTTGGACCACAAAATAATGATTGAAGATCACATATGATCAATTGGATGGAATTGGGAAGTCAAATGAGTGGATTATAGTCAAAGTATTTTACAAATTAATTTTCAAACGCACAAGTTACACTTCATATTTCTGCCTCAGATTGAGACTCATTTTTTTGCATAGCAAACGTTTCAATTGAAAAATTGATATTTCAAGAAGAATTGTAGTCCTTTGAGTTAACTATCAAATGCACTTTGATAATCTCAATCTGATATTGAGAAAGTTATGACAAAAAATAAGTGCAATTTCGAAATGTTGGAATGAATTGGGCGACTGCCTAGATCTTTCTGTTGGGTGATCGCCCGCCCCTCAAAACCATCAGCAAGGGCCAAATTCTTGGCCTGGGTGACCGCTTGGGCCATTCGCGAACATAATTTTTTCCTTTATCAATTTTTCACTTCTACAAGGAAACCTCTTCTTAGGCTTTTATTTGGATGACTTTTGGGAGACTTTTTAGAGAAGTATATATACAACTTATTCTCTAAATTAGGGTTGAAGATTTGATTGCTTGGAGAGGCGAAGAGCAAAGGCAAATTCAAATAGAAGAATTTCGGGTGATGAACTATTTTTTCTTCTTCTTAGCATATTAGGCTAAAATAATTTCCTACTAGGATTACGATGAATCTTGTACCATGAACTTTTAGCTCTTGACTTTATTTCTTTTTTGATATTCAAAGCACATTTTCAATTATTGAATGATTTTCATGGATTTAATCTTCTCTACAAGTATTGTGGTTTATTTGATTTTCAAAAAAATTGAAAATAAGTTAGATATAGTATCAATTGTCGTAGAGTCCGATAGATGATAAAAATATACCGCTATACTCTACGTGATCTTTAAGTATTCATAAATCCTTAATGTATTCTTTTATGTTCGTATTCGTTATAGAAATATAGTTGAGTCACATGTAAGTATGTGTTTAATTCTATTCGAGAGAAATTGTTAAACAAATTAAGAATATTGATCTTCATAATTGAATCGTGTTATCAAATCCAAAAGTTAAAGGTTAAAGGGGATTGATATAAGGGGATTCGGAATTTTAGTGCGTTTTTCATCATCATATTCTTATTACACTTGCATTTAATTACATATTTGTATTGGTTTTAGTTTAGTTAGGTCGTGCACTCATAAATATATTAGTTAGTGACAAATTAGTTTTTAAAAAACCACCAATTTTTATAATTTCAGTTAAGGCTAAATTAAACCGAACTTAAAGTAATACAATCTCTATAAATACGATACTTGAAATCAAAATCCATTTTACTCATGCACTTGGGGTATTCATATTTCTTAGCACGTTCACACTAACAAATTTGTTTCGGTGATATCACTGGTCAGCAGCTGATCCACTGCTTCTTGATCCAGTTCCAATTTCATCGGTAATTAGCTGAAGTGGTCTGCAAATGAAGGGCTCTATTTCAAATCCTTGTTATACAAAATGGACTGATCATTGTTGAATTCGGTTTTCCTCTTGGTCACACGTTCAGCTAATCCATTGCTGTTCGGTTTCTGGGATTGGCAAAGTTCTTCCCTGAATCATCAACTCCACAACTATCAGAACTCGAAAAGATGGACGCCATCTTCAATGAAAAGAAAAGCTGTCAATGGAAACTGAGGAAGGAGGGAAAAATCTGAAGAAGAAAAATAAAAGCAGCCAGAACACTCAAAATAGATTGCTAGTTGAGAATTCAATTTCCTCTCTCTGATACTGAAATTCCACCTCTAAGCCCTCACCACTACCATCTGTATCCTCGGTGCCATTGCTCACATGCACATTTAAGTAGTTCGATTGGCTTTTTTCCATGCAAATGGTTTACGTGTTACTCTTCAATTCTTTCCGTTGCCATTAAATTACACCGACCAACATCGTCATCAGAATCTTAATAGGCCAGTTGGAAACCAAAAGACCATTTAACTCTGCCTTGCTTGGATCAGAATTGAACTGGCTAGTATTAATAACTACTTTTTATCCTTCTCAGATCTTTGATGAAGAAACAAATATTGGGTGCACAAGCGAAGCGTTGAAATTCCTTCCCTTTCGAGTTTAAACTTTTAAACGAAATGTTTCACCACGATATGTGAATATTTGAATACCCTTTTACCCTATATACTGCTTGTAGATTCCAGCATTCATCTTTCAGAAAACCATATTGATACATAATTTTGAAGGACATTATATTTATCCCTTTCATGTACTTTGAAATAATACATGGAGAACAAACAAGGGATTTATATTTAGGGAAAAAATGTGTTGTAAAGTTATCACTGAAGCCCATAAACTAACAATGCTCCAACTCCGCCAATACCAGCTACAAGCCCAATGATGACTCCAATGGGAGGCAGTCCTCCACCTATAGCTTTTCCTGTGTTAACATCATATCGTGCAAACCTCTTCTTTGGCGCTCTACACTGTGGGCAGGTGTAATCTTCCGGCTGCATCGTAAGATAAAGTCAAACAAGAATTTTTTTAGAGCTGAATCGACTGTGCTTAAATATGATTCCAACGGTTATTTATGAGTAAGCATCATACAAGGTACTTGTTACTACACTTGATTAAATTCAGAAGAAAGGAGAAAATAAAGCTTGCCTGTTCATCAAAAGGTTTTTGCAAGGTGTATATGAATCCACAATCAATGCATATATGAGTTGCTCGAGCCTGAAAATGATTGAACCCATTTACTCACTGAGATAAACAGAAAATACATGTAAAAAAAAACTTATGATGCTGCAGAAAGCCTTGCCTTTTGAGACTCGGTTAATTTCCGACCAAAGCGTGGAGGAGCTGGACGTTTCGGTAGTCTTTTGACATCAACTTCAGCACCTCTGTATAGAAAGATGATTTAAAGATTATCAGGCATAAAGCGTGGCCATCCTTAGCACATCACACACTAGTAAGATTTTGGGCTTAGTACTCCATACAAGTATCGTAGAAGAGGTGGCGTTATACTGAATTATATAGCTAAATTTTATAGATACATCCCTCTATGATCATAGCCTTGTATAAAATTAGCTTTGATCATCCAGCAGGAAAGAAAAATTGCAAATTCTCATTACAATTTGTAAATTGGAAGACTGAACATAGAAAGCTTCCAAGGGTTAAATGATTTCAGCAGTATTTGGCTACATCTTGAATATATAAGGAAAAAACTATCATGTTTGTAGTTCGCTATTTGTTTGGGAACTATTCACTAAAAGGTCAGTTAATTTTTCATAAATAAATATCTCATTGCTTAAATAGAGCCAACAAACATATTTCAGAGATCATAACTTCTAATGGCTTCAAAAACAAAGAATAGGAACAAGTGAGATGTTGCAAGTCTTCCATAAGATGAATTTACTTCATGCAATCTCAAAGGATAAGCTGTGAATAAAACAAAGGGAAGTTTCTAAGTACTATTCAGGAGTAAACCAGGAGAAATCAATATTTTTTATCACGTGTATATTTTTAGATTTTGGTCATTCTTTTTGACCTCCCATGTTTCCCATGTATAGTAGTTCCTTTTGCAGATAATCCATATAAACCAATTTGAAGAGCTAAGGGATTCCTCAAAGTGGAAAAAAAATATCACGAGAATTGTTTTGATGTAACATCCTCATACTCCTATTCATATCACCTTTTCAATAGCACTCATGGCAAACACCTGAAAAATGAATGACAAAGAAATATAGCAATTTTTTTTTTCCAAACAGAAGTATATAATTTTTTTTCTCTGAAAACTGACCAAAAAAAGCAAATAGAGAAAAGCAATACACATGGACGGAGGAAGTAAAAAAAGATCATACTTTTTTAACTTTATCACACACAGTGAAATGCCATTTAACCTTTTCAACAGAGATCAGGGCAAACACCTAAAAAATGAATGACGCAGAAATATGGAAAAAAATTCTATCAATATGGAGTATATAAATTTTTTCTCTGAAATCTGACCAAAAAAACACACAGAGAAAAGCAATACATGGACGGAGGGAGTAATAGAAGACCATACTTTTTAACTCAATCACACAGAGTGAAATGCCATTTAACCTTTTGAATTCATGAAACAAAATCTTGAGTCAGATAAACTAAATAAATACATTTGAAAGAATGATAAGGAATAGTTGTGAGCTTCTATTCCTGAAAATTCCTTTCAACTTTCTCCAAAGGTCGTTGGATGAGAAAATAAATTGGAAACGCACTTTCAAAATTATCAGCTTAGAGTTGTATAAATAATCTTTGCTTCTGGGATCCAAATACTTGTACATGTTATATAAATTGGGTCGGGTTCAAATTAATGTTAATAGTTCGCGCAACCTATTATCGTCTATTGTATTAATATAAAGGACTAATCTTCAACATTATGCAATCAGTAAAATAAGTGTTCTAACATCTAGAGAAGAAATAAAGACAAAGATAGTTAAGCAGGTAGAAGAGCATGAAAGTTAAACACGCTACCGCAATAGAAGAATCCAAATACTGAAGGAAATTTGCAAAATGTGAAATTAACCTGCTAACAACAAAGTAAACAGAATCAGGCTTCGCCTGAATGGCAGTTTTTGTAAATCCGAGCTTATCAGCAGGCCAGAGTTCATCGCCAAAGAAGCTGCTGGTGTAGAGCACCTGGTCCCCAACTTTGAGTCCTGCTTTTGCAGAATTCCCACCATTTTCCACACCCTGTGTCAAAGACAAGACGGCAAAAAGATATGTGACTTTCAAATAGAGTGTGGCACCAACCCATGGGGGCATGCCTTCTGAAAGTATACAAGTTAAATTTTTATTTCAATACTTCATCAGTTTTCAAAAAAATCACACTCTATTTAGCTCTCATTTTGAATTTTCAAGGTCAAATCTTATATTTTCAACTTTATATTGATTGAATATAGCCCCTGCCCCATTCTCTAAAAACTCATTTTTTTTTCAAACTCATTTTCAACACATTCCACCAGTAAAATATTTTGCACATAAATCCAAAATTTTTTCTTACTTTTAACCACGTATTCTCCAGAAATTCACTATTATAAAACTTATTTTCAACAAAAAATGGGGCTCAAACACAAGCTTAGTATTTTCCAACCTCGAATCAAAAAGTTCTCATTACAAGTGATTATTATTACACTCAAAATCATGAACAAATGTGTATCTAAAAGTGGAAATAGAATTAGAAACTCACAGTGATTACAACTCCACCACCTGATTTTTGCCCCAAAGTCAGTCCCAACGGCTTGTCAACTTCAACCTCAATGTTCTTTGCAGCAGCAGTTCTGGCTGTAATCTCAAGCCCCCTTTTCCTCACATTTCCACCACTGCTCTTGCTCTCATAAACCAAAGAATTGAACATAATCCTTTTCGCATCTTGAATTGACAGCCCATGGAAATTGGTTTTCTGATTTCGTTCAAGAATGGAGACTTTCACAAAACAGGTATAATTTTCTTAGATCAATATAAACAAATTAATAGCATAAAACCCAGCAAACCCATACCTGATATTGAGGAACCAGTGAGTTTGAATTCGATTTGGCAGATGGGTTTCTGGTGAAGGCAGCAGAGCAGGAAGAGGAGGCACCTGCAACAATGGCTGCTGACATTTTTTTGGCTCACAATTTTTAGTGAAGAATGGGAAAGTACTTAATGGGAGTGTGTATCAGCAGTACTAGATAATTTTGAATGGAATTATGTGGTTGGGAGTACAACATTGGATAATCTTGTAGTGGAGATGGGGTGGAGTTATCGGGAGAGCCACACGCCTTGTTGAATCATGAATTGGTAATAGACCACAAAAAACACAACCTACGAAACATATTTCCTGTCCTCAAATTATGTGGTTCGAATCTTCTCTTTCCGATTGTATTGATGACTTGATTTTCAAATTGTAGTTTCTACATAGGAAATAGATAGGGCACTACGTGCAACATGGGTCGAAGCTTAGGGGACCTGTATTGCCGTTTTTGGAACTATAAGAGAGAGTAGCAAATTTTGGTTTATACCCAAAGCATTGTTGGAGCCATACCCGTTACATTTTAAATACACATCTCATACATCATTTTTCTTTAACCTCATTATATCGTATCAAAGTGCGCGAAAAAAAAAAATCACAAAATTGTCTCGTCTTGACTTAGGGACCTTGCGAGATTATTAAAATTAGAAAATCTCTTGTATTGAGTAATTAATAATCAATCAAGGTCCACTAAATTGTTATAATCTAATAATCATTAAAAAGCTTGTTTGACAACCATTATATATAGTTAACAAGTAGAAAAAAAAATTGGTATACATACAAAATATTTTATTGTATGAAAGTGCGATTAAAAATGATCTTATAACAAACTAATTGTGTTCGGCACCCATTTTTGAGAAATTATAAATTTTGAAATAGTGATTGAATGAAGAATGTGTGGTTGAAAAGTAATGAAAAATTTTAGATTTTTTTGTAATACTATTTTATTTGAAGAATGTGTGGTTATAATTAAGAAAAAAAAAATTAATGAATGTCAAACACCCTCTTACAAAATAAATTAATGGACGCCAAACAGACACTAAATAGTCATTAGCACAAATCATTTGACTTCCAAAATCGTATCAGCCCGCCGGTCTTAAATTCAAGGCGACCAACATTTTTCTAATAGGAAGATCACAAGAAGCCAGTTGAGGTCGCATGCACTGTATTCTTTCACATGAATTGGTGTGGGATAAATAGTGACACATGCTGACTCAGATCATGTGCATAGCGGGACCCACTGAAATGAAATAAAATTAACGCCGTTAGAAGATCCGCCGAATATTCGTGCATAAAATGGTTGACACAAACGAAAATTGGCATAGGGGATTTTATTATTTGAGTCCTCAATTAATTTTCGTAATACAAAATTAAAATAAAATAATTATTTTTAAGTATCTTTTGAATAATATTTTCATTAATAGACATTCTATCATTATATTATTTTCACTAGCAACATTTAAAATGCTCTGAATATTCATTACATATTTGTAACATTGATTAAAAAAGATTTCACATAATCTATAGATAAATTAATTATCCCATCAAAGTAATAACTTTCTCAATTCTAATACACTATCATTTTATTGAGATTTTACTGAATTATCAACAGATCACAAAATCAAAATGCATTCTAGTGAAGTAGGACACCCAAATGCTCACTTATCCAAAAATTGAGGACACAAATACTAAATTTCGCGTAAAATTGAATGCATAACCTCAGATACTATTTTCGTCAAATGTCAGCCCAAACATTTGACGGTCCGTAGTACCCGGTGGTGGGTGCGGATCATTGAAATCCAAAAAATAAAAAATAAAAACACAGAGTCAAACATCTCCACCTCTATAAAATAAGGGGTCCTTTCAGTCACCTTTTAAATATACCCAGTGGCAGTGAATACCTAAAATCTCAAAAAGAATAAAATCAGTGATTTATGGCAGCCAATTTGCTGAGGTTGGGACTGGCAAAGCGATTTCTTCCTTCGCTGTCTCTCAGGTATAACCATCTTTCGACTGATCAATCTTAATTTTTGTTAAAATATTTGCATGCCTGCATGATAAATTCTAATTTTTGTTAAAATATTTTCATTTTTTGAGGTTTAAAGCTTTATTTTAACATTTCTGTGATTTTGTGTGAAATGCGATGATCTCACCTACAGAACTCAAAATCTTGAATTTGCTTCTGTGACCTTTGGTCGGTCGGAGTCCTTCGAAAGGATATTATGGCCATGCTTGAGCAGCATTTTTTTGAGGAAAAATAGGCTTTTAAATAGTGATTTATTTATTTATCGAGAAAATGGGACTAAAAAATAGAGAAAAAGGGTAAATTTATGTGTAAAATTATTTTATAGGAAATATACTACTGAAAATGAATTTTAGAAAAAATAATTTTCGGGAAAAATTGAATATTATATTATTTTTATTAATCTGGATTTAACTCCACTTTTGCTTTCTCCCAAGATATTTGTTTTTCGCTTCATGTACGGAAGCATTTTGACAGAAAATCCACATAAAACACACACATGTGGGTCCCACGCATTATTTTTGGTTTTCCTAATACATGGTGGGGCCCACTCATTATTATTATTTTGGTGAATTTTTGTAAAAGCATCTCTGTACAAATGGATTTTTCCATGGTGGGGCCCACTCATTATTAGTATTCTGGTGAATTTCTGTAAAAGAATTTCTGTACAAATGGATTTTTCCTTTTTTTTTAGTGTGGATAAGGACTAGTCACTGTCAGAAGAGGACGACGTCCAAGTAATTTTTAAAATGTTTGTTGGTGATTATGATTTTATTATTGGGTTTGTCCTAATTCATATTTTTCCCAATGTCGAATAATACTTTAATCAATGATATTGTTCCTTTACCTTAAACCATCAGGTGAGGGACATTATGTCATTCTCATTGTTAATGAGACAATTTTTTGGTTAGAAGCAAGTCGTTATGTGTTATTATTGAACATGTGACAGCAAACACCTACCTCATATAAGTGCCCCACATTAAAGCCTCTTGTTTAGGTTTTCATATTTTAATTAATAAAGCCTTCTATTTAGGTACCAATACCATAATCCTATCTTACTAGAATTCCTGTCATATCATTGTTTAAATCCAAATTTATTTAATCTATGATATGATGAAATAATCCATTATTCAGGAGGGGTGTGCATGTGTCGGTCTACGACAAGAACCCAGAGGAGCATGTCCACCCGACCGTGGTGCCCGACTATTTAATCCTACCTCAATCTGACAAATATTGGGCTCCTCACCCTCAGACCGGGGTTTTTGGCCCTGCAACCGATCACAACCCGGCTGCACTTGGGGAACGTGGTTTTCACTCCTCGTCCACGAGTGCTAGTGGCGATTCAGTGTTGGAGCAGAAGGCCTTTTTTCGTCCTCTCGAGGATTTGGAGAAGCCGCCCCACTCTTGAATTGCAGGGGAAAAGTAGAAAAATGCCTAATAAGTTTTAGTATGGTGAATGGGTGGTTTGCCCTAGTAATTATCTGTTTATGCGTGGGTCACGTTTAGGGAATACTGCTTTAATGTTCTATTTATGTAAGTAAGCTGGGGAGATTTTGCTTGTAATGCTTTGCCATCTGGTGTACTTGGGTTTCATGTATTGTCCTCTTCATTTATTTAGCCATGTATGAACTTAGCTCTTGTTTGAGCTCCATTTTATCATAAATTTATTTTCAACTACGCATTTTTCAATAAAATAATATTATACGTAAATCATAAACTTTTTCTCCACTTTTAACCATGCATTCTTCAAAAATCACTATTTAAAAATACATTTATTTCTCTAAAAATGGGGCTCAAACAAGGGCTTAATGACAAAAAAGATTCACTCCATATAAAAATGAACCGGCAG
Organism: Fraxinus platypoda; assembly: GCA_903798405.1. NCBI lineage: Eukaryota > Viridiplantae > Streptophyta > Magnoliopsida > Lamiales > Oleaceae > Fraxinus > Fraxinus platypoda. The sequence goes on from CAIGRT010231729.1 coordinate 11,052, forward strand.
GTCCAAGCCTTACAAGCTAAGACTCATCCACGGCAAGCTTGTACTAAGCCGTTCTAGGATTCTTCAGCTTCTTAAAATATTTTCAAGAGACTTTTTAAATACAAAATACTCTTTATTCTAAAAAGAATACTTAAAAGTGAACTCAAGAGACTCTATTTTAACTTTTTAATATAGAGTGTGTTCGACTCTTCAAATTTAGAAAGCCAAACTCACTTTTTAATCTTAATGTATAATGATTGCATTTAATAAATTACATATTTTAATATTTTACTTCTTAAACTATCCAAGCCATATTTAAATTGATTGGACAATTGACATATAATAAATTATGTTACATAAAATATGCAGAGAAATGAATAAATATTTTTTGAGAAAAGCAAAATGAAAAGCTAAAATAGAGAACTTGTTTCCAACGTATAAAAAATTTGACTCTCTATAATACATAAGATGTTCATTATAAATAAAAAGTCTCTTGAAAATATTTTTAAGCCGAGTCATACCAGGCCTAACTCTGGAGTGCCTCGGTCCATGGCACGGCCAACACCCCTTGAGCTATTTTATATACTGTATAGTTTTAAAGGGCACATAGGCTATCCAGGTTGTGCCATTAATCGATGCGAAGCTGTAATTTAGTCAATCTATCTTTCACGAACATGCATCATTTTCATGCTAAAATATTACAACATTCAGCAAATCGTCTATCAATGAAAGATTGAGAAAACTTCTAATTTTTCTATATTACAATTGCGGATTGATTTTTCTATATTAAACTTCTAATTTCAATTGTAGGTAACAGTTACATAAACCCAATTTCGTTTCATTCAAAATAAACATTGAGAAAATGTCAATACACTAAATTCGTAACAGAGAGAAAAAAATAACACGGTTCCTATCAACACCTTGAAGGAATAATAAAGTCTTGGGCCGTAAACAGTATTGGCCCATAAAAAATCGGCCCAAATAAATGTCAACTGTAAACCTAAACCGACTATCTAACAAATAAAAAAATAAAAAATAAATAAAAATCTGCGCGACAATTACAAATGCTAAGTGGCACTTTTGTTTCTAACCTTCACGTTGTGTCTCCTCCTCTCTCCGTCCGCCGCCGCCGAGGTCATCACCGCCATTAGATTTTATATTCATAATTCACAGGTATCATTATTTTCGTTTGCTATTTTCTGTAGTTAATTTCTGTAAGATTTATGCATAATTATGTATTTAATTGAGTATGGTTTCTATCATATATTTGTGACGAAGCGGTGGTCAATTTTATAATTAATTTGGTCTCTTTTATTTATTCTTTTTATAATTTTTTTATTTTTATTTTCGATGCTTGATTGATTCCTTTTAGCTGAAATGAGTTGTCTGGTTTTCATCCTGGTTACATAAGGAAAGATCTGATATGGCCTTTTTACATACTTGTTTCTATTAACGCTTAATTCGTTGTTGGTGTGTCGTGTTATTTTTTAATCATATGTTATACATGACGATTGGTTAAGATGATGGAGCTGATATCTTCGGAAGTTTGATTTTCTTGCTTTTTAAATTTGTTTGTTCCCATTTGAAACCCAATTATCGGGAACAATCTTGAGCCTCTATCAAATTCAATGAAATGAAAATGGTAAATTGTCACAATTTTTTCACTTGTATAACAGGAGTCGAGACTCGAGACTTTACTGTTTTGCGTTAAAATTACTGTAATCTTGTCCTACTTTGGAATTTTTTAATTTCTGTATTGAGTTCTAAGCTGATTTATTCGTCAATACTTTTTTTTTCCTAGTGTGCTTTAATCAGAAGTCATGGCACAAGAAGCAGGAATGTTTACAGTGCCCCAGACTATAGGCAGTGTCCTATGCTGCAAATGTGGTATGTTGATGCAACCAAATGCTGCAAATATGTGTGCCAAGTGCTTGCGTTCTGAAGTTGACATTACAGAAGGCCTACAGAAGCACGTGGTAATTATCCATTGTCCTGAATGTGAGAGCTATTTGCAGCCGCCAAGGACCTGGATGAAAATGCAGCTGGAGTCTAAGGAGCTGCTGACCTTTTGCATAAAGAGGTTGAAGAACTTGAATAAAGTCCATTTAGTACATGCAGAATTCATTTGGACTGAACCTCACTCCAAGAGAATTAAAGTTAGACTGAGGGTCCAGAAAGAGGTTCTGAATGGGGCAGTACTTGAACAAGCTTACACCGTTGAATATGTTGTGCAAGACCAGATGTGCGAGTCTTGTACAAGGGTTCAGGCTAATCCTGATCAATGGGTGGCTGCAGTTCAACTGCGGCAGCATGTTTCTCACAGGCGCACTTTCTTCTATTTGGAGCAGCTTATTATTAAGCACGACGAAGCTCGCAATGCAATAAGAATTAAGCAGATGGACCAGGGAATTGATTTCTTTTTCGTTAATCGGAGTCATGCTGGGAAGTTTGTGGACTTCGTGGGCGAGGTATCTCCGATTAGGAAACGAAATGACAAGCAACTTGTGTCCCATGATACGAAGAGCAACAATTACAATTACAAGTACACTTTCTCAGTTGAGATATGTCCAGTATGTCGTGAGGATTTGATATGTCTTCCTCCTAAAGTTGCTGCGACTCAGGGAAATCTTGGACCCCTTGTGATCTGCACCAAAGTGACTAACAGCATTGCTTTATTAGACCCATTTACTCTTAGGCACTGCTTCTTGAATGCCGAGCAGTATTGGAGGGCACCTTTTAAGGCTCTACTTTCAAGTAGGCAGCTTGTCGAATATATAGTGTTGGACATTGAGACTGTTTCTTCTGAAGTCATTGTTGGTGGCTCAAAGTATGCTGTAGCTGATGCCCAAATCGCCCGTGTATCAGATTTTGGAAAGAATGATATTCTATTCAATGTGAGGACACATCTCGGCCATCTCTTAAACCCCGGTGATTATGCCTTTGGTTATGACCTATATGGTGCGAACAGTAACGATGTTGAACTAGACAGGTATAAGGGTCTTGTTCTCCCAGAGGTGATATTAATTAAAAAGAGCTATGAAGAGAAGCGTCAAAGGAAGCGAAACAAACCCCGTACATGGAAACTAAAATCTCTTAACATGGAAATCGACAATTCTACTAGGGGTAGAGATCACGAGGAGAAGATGAACGCAGAGTATGAACAGTTCAAAAGAGACTTGGAGGAAAACCCTGAATTGAGGTTCAATATTTCCCTTTACCGAAACAAAGAGTACCAGCCTTCAGAAATGGCGTCTGAGACTGATGGAGAGGATATTCCTTCTATTCAAATAGAAGAATTGCTTGATAATCTTGACTTAAGTGACGAGGAAATGGAGGGTGGTATCATGAAGGATTGATTTCAATGAATTCTTTAGCATTAGCATAGATTTTGTTTTTGAAGCAAGAATGCAACATGTACGAGGTTATGGAAATATGTCTAATTTACGAAATAGGCTGGATTTGTGTAATGTTTCCTTTCAATGGCTGGATAGGTACGGAGCAGCTGCTAAACCATAAATTCAATTCTTTTCTGTTTTGTTTGGTGAAATTTTCGAATTTGTGATGCATAATCGTGTCCCTTTTGCTTTCGACATCTGTATTTTAGGAACTAGGTTGCTATTTTCAGTGATATAGTGTGAGCGGTGAAGCAATTGGTATTGCATATTAATTGTAATTTAATGTTTCCAACATGCGTATGGATTTTTATTAATTTCCTTGTACACTTTTTGGTAAAGTTTAAGAGCCAAGCCATGTTTGCTTTTAAGTGAAAATACCAAAATTAAGATTTTCTTTTGCTTATTTGGACCATTTTAGTGGGGGTTGGTCCCCCGGATGGTTTCGTCCAAGTATCTTGAAAATTCGTACCGAACTGATTTTCATTGAGAATTGTAGAAATAAAACCATTTGTTCTATGGAAAAAGGAACCAAATCGGTTGTAGTTAGTGGTGTCAATGGGCCGAGCCGAACCGGCTCGGCCCATTGTCGCACGAGCTCGGCTCGTGCGAGCTCGTGGCTCGTTGGCAACGAGAGCTTGGCTCGTTGCCATTTGGGTGAGCTCGCCCAAAGCGAGCGGCTCGACGAGCCTAGCTTAAGCTCGGCTCG
>CAIGRT010231737.1:0-12835 GCA_903798405.1 Fraxinus platypoda
TATCACCACCCCCTAGACCCCCATCACCACGCCACAAATCGCCAGACCCAACAGCAAACAACACTAACACACTAAAATCAACACCCAAAATCAACACACACTAAAATCAACACCCAAAATAACACACAGCAGACAACACACTAAAATCAACACCCATGGATCTTGAACTGGTTGTCTCATGGATCTTGAAGGGAGGGGCAGGGGGAGGGGGCGGCGGGCGGTGGAGGTTGTCACTTGTTTTCCTCCCCTTCTCCCGCTTCTTCATAGCTGCGCGACTGCTCCTCTATAATTTTTTTTACAGCGTCGAGCCGATTGGGGCGGTGGAATTAGGTGATGATGACAGTGGAAGGTGTTGCAGACGAGTGAAGAGTGAAGATGAGAGGGGGAGATGAGGGGAAGAAGAGCAGCCGCCGCCGTAGAGCAGAGAGATGGGAGAAGAGGCGATGAGAGTTGAGAATTGATTTTAGGGTTTGATTGGGGTAGATAGGGTATGGAAGTATATATAATTAAAAATAAAAATAAAAAAATGTTTTTAAATTTTTAATTAAAACCTGATTTTTGCATTATGAAACTTGATTCAAGATTTATGAAAATGGAATGTTAAAACCAGGTCTATGTGTAATTTCCTCCACCTTTAATATCATGTTAGGCTCTATGTTACTTGGATAGACCCATTGACACTCCTTACAAAATTAACTAAAATCTCATTATTTTTTCCCTCATAAAAATAGAAGGGATTGTTCGAAAAAACTTTTAGAAATATTTTAGCATATTTATGTATAGTTAAAAAAAAAATTGATAAAAATTATGAATATCATAAAATATATTAAGGTCACAATATTATACAATTTATGGTCACAATTACGTTCTAACCACAATTACAGAACGTTTTAATCACAAATCACAAATTTTATAGGTCACAGCTTATTTATCAATCATAATTTATCAAATTAATTGATCATACTTTATTTCTCGATCACAAATCACAAATTTTATATATCAAAATTTATTTATCCGATCACAAATTATCAAATTAATATACTTCGCGGTTACAAATGAAAATTTTTATTGATCACAACTTATTTCACAGTCACAATTGATCAAATTAATTGGTTACATATTATTTTTCAATCGCAAATTATCAAATTAATTGGTTACAACTTAACAAATTGTGAGTTACAATTACAAAATCAGTAGCAATCTCACATTTTCTTATAGGTCGCACATCATTTATTGGTCACAAATTATTTATTTTATAGGTCACATGTTATTTAATAGTCACAAATTAACTATTTTAATGGTTACAACCACCTAAATAATTGGTCATAAACACTATTCACCCCATCCCATTCCATCACATCCCATCCCACACATCCCCACTCCACTCCACTCCACTCCACTCCTCCACAACCACCACCACCACCACCACCACCCGAATGCCATCGGACTTCACTATCACCACCACCACCACCGTCGCCACCGTCACCGCTATCTGCAAACTACCAACGAAATCCACTCCAAAACTCAGGCTAAGCAGATCACAGGAAGAAACCACCCCAAAGCCCCACCAAAGAGAAATAACAAATGCCACGATTAAATTCTAAGGTTTTTCACATCTCTCTCTCTCTCTCTCTCACACACACACACATACACAAGCTCAAAGAAAACCCCATTGCAAAAATCATGGTAGTATTCGAAGTTGGAGCAATGTTGTTTAACTCGGATGGATGGGGCTTACGTGAATCATTTCTCCTACACTTTTTGTACCCAATTATCCCTTTAATGTCCCGTTTGTCCCTTTTTCCCACTCCGAGAAGCTAGGCTCTATAGTTGACTGAATGCGTTCACTCACAAACTAGAGACGATCGAAGTCCAAGCAAGGCCACCACACATCTAATTTTGCGTTTGATTTCTTCAGCGATGACTCCTTTGTTACTCTCGTCGCTAACGGGGACTCCTCATTTTGCCTTGTTAACACCTCTACCAGTCGATTCCGTTGCACGCAGCGCTGCACTGGTGAGCACCGATGCGTGGCAATGGTTGATCCACTGATTTCATCGTATTGTGCGCAACGATGCTTCTATTTAGAGAGAGAAGAGAAATGATAGAGATAGAAACATGGGGATAGTGAGAGAAGAGAGAGGTTAGAAAGAAAATTTAGCCTCCATTAAAATTTTAATACATTTTTCAATAAAATAATATTACACATAAATCGCAAACTTTTCCTTCTTTTTCAATTACACATTCTTAAAGAAATACTATTCTAAAAATTAAAATCTCAAATAATGGGAGCCAAACTGGGGATTAGTAATAATATTATATTATTAATATTAAAAATGTGAACTATGATCTGATTTTTGAATGATCAATTTTTAAACTTTAATTTTTGAATTGAAAGTTGAGATATACGTGTGTGTGTGTGTGTGATTTCTACCTTCTATCTCATACCGTTCAAAAAACACCGTTCCAATCCAACTACAATCAATAAATGTAAACCCATCCATGAGATAAAGAGTAATGTTATTTATTCTCATTGAGGTTAAAAACACAGTTTAGATGGCTCTAAATGATAGGTTAAATGAAAGGTGAAATTATATGATTTATTTAATTTCACCTATCATTTAATGCCACGTTAACGTCGCTACCTAAACTGTGTTTATAAATAACATTATTCTGACATAAAATATGACCCCCAAAAACTAATTCTCGTTCCCTACCCTTCCTCCCTTGTATTTGGGTCTCACGCACCAATTCCAACGCCAAAATTATAACCACGCAATACCACGTCCACAAATCGCGTTAAAACTCACCAAGATATTTACGTCGTAAAGGACACAAAAATAATCAGCTCAACTTTTATATTTCTTCACCTTTTCTCAGTTTCCATAGCCTTCTTCTCCTGTTCTGTGTTGCTTTTCATCTCACCGATCCAATAAAATTAAATATAAGAAAAATGAAGATTTTTGTGAGGACTCTCAAGGGTACCCATTTCGAAATTGAAGTGAAACCTGAAGACAAGGTTTGATTTTTTTTTTCTTTCTTTTCTGATATGAATTTGTGTTAATTTGATTCATAATTATGGTGACTCCGTTTATTTTAATGATGATTTTTTCTTAATATTTATTCAACAATTATTTATGGGTTTTCTTGAATTTTGATTTTTATATGTCTGATGTTGGTGGGTAGTTTTGTTTATATGTTAATTCATGGAATTTGGACTTCAAAAAAATTTAGTCTAGTTACTGAAATGATGACTTTTATTGTTTCATGGAGGTTCTGAATTGTTTGTAGCTGTTGGTTAGCTTCGGTTTACTAAGTTAGTTTTAAAATTGGATGCCATGAGTTTTTATTCTCTTCCAATTTTGAAATTCGATGCCTGTGTTTCTATTTTAATTCAGAATAAAGTTACCAAGTCCTAAGTTTAATTTATTTGAATCTTTTTCTGTGCGTCTCAGTGCTACAAATAACTATGTGAGTAATTCTATTAATTACTACTGGTATACGAATTAAGGTTTAGTGAATAAAGTTAGCACTATAATTTCAGTTGCTTAATCATTAATGTGAATTAGATGGGTTTTGTAATGAAACTGCACGCCTTTAACCTATAGGCTTATATAATCTAGTTCATGCACGCTCTGGTGTTGGGGTGTCATAGGCAAAATATAAAGTTTACGGAAGGCACCTAAGTAGCCAACTTGGTTTCGTGCTGCACCAGTCTTGTGTTAGGAGCATGTCTTCTAAGGGTTGGGTGCTCTGTGTGTTGGCGAGCAATCCACTGATTCTTAGTTTGTGCTCTAGAAGTCTTTAGGTTGCATTTTTTATCAATGGTAGATGAAGATGGTTGAGGCTGGCCACAGTACTTGATGACAGTAAAATGGTGCATGTGGTTGCAGTTGAAGAAGAACATAATTTGGGTAATGTGTAAGGACACAATTAGGTGGGGTGGGTTTGGAAGGAGACATGGTTAATATTCAGTGACGGTGGGAATGAAAATGCAAAAGGTAAAAGTAAGAAGATGGAAATGGTCGTAAAAGAAGGAGCAACAGCAACCAATAATTTTCTTCTAGATTAGGGTTTTCTGGATGCATAGCTTCTATTTCTTTTCTTTATTTTTGTGCAGTCCAACGAATAACCTAATGCTTGCTTGACCAAGACGTAAATCTAAGCAAACTCTTTAGGATGTATGCGGAGTGCTATTTAAATGATCAAATATATTTATTAACTTTTTGAATGCAAAAAATAATTTATATTTCTGTTTATTTTTTTACCAGATACCGTGATATCCTTGCACACTCAAATAGTTTTAATTTTGGTGCCTTTGAGCTCCTAATCTTGCTCTTGCCTTTTTGACTTAGAACTTGTCACTTTGCATATCCTGTACAGTTGTTTAGCTGCTGTTTTTATTAAGCAATGGCTCAATGAAAGAGAGATCAAATCTTGAGAACTATTCTTGAGTTTATTATTTTATCAAAGAAATTTCTTAGTTGTCCTATGGCAGAAAGTCGACTTTTTGTTCGGCATTATGTTTTGTCGATAACAAATGCTTGTCAGAATGCTTGTATGTTTCAAGACGAGGTTAAAATTGATGCCCATAACATGTAGTTGGGGAATATAAAGTATAAAGTTAGCTGAAGCTAGTTGTAGCACCGGCGTACATTGCAAAGAATGCATCAAAAGAGGATAGATGACATGATTCTGTTGCATGGCATGCACGTTTGGGCATGTGGTACATTACATATATAGGAAAGTCTACTTAAAGGAATTTCCTTCTGTAGTTCATGGAATGGCGCTCGTTTTGAACATAGGGGAGGGAGGGAGTAATTAGGAATATTTATTCTCTAGAGGAATGTATTTTCACGTAATCAATGTAAGGAACAATTGAAGTAATAAATTTCTTTGATTGTGGTCAGTATTTCCATGTTTCGTGAATTGGCTGTGAAATGTTTCTATATCCTTTAGTTGTTCCTCAAATTTTATCTGTGGCATAGTTATTCTCCTTTCTTTAAAATAAAATAAAGTTATGGGGCTTTATTTGTTGAAATAATTAATTTTATTCTGCAGGTCAATAATGTGAAGAAAACCATCGAAACTTCTCAGGGATCTGATGTTTATCCTGCTGCACAACTGATGCTTATCCACCAGGGAAAGGTTCTTAAAGATGGAACAACATTGGGAGAAAATAATGTTGCTGAGAACAGTTTTGTTGTTGTCATGCTAACAAAGGTAAACTTGTTCTGTTGCTAGTTACTGGATCTTCTAGAGGACCTACTATATTTGCCATTCAAAGTATTGACTTGCATCTAGATTTGTTTCCGTATGCTTGACTTTCTGTCTCCAATTTTTTCAAGTCTCTGTTGGACTTACGAACCCTATATATTTTGGCCTAAGATATTTAGCAGCAATATTTGATTTTCAGAAATAACTCCTTGATCGATTCTTTGACTTATACCATTAAAGACACATACTTAAGCATAAATAAAAGGCACATGGTTCATCGAAGTGGGTGCATATTATATCTGAATCTAGAAGTCTATTCAATGTTAAATTTATTAAATTAAATTACAGCATTTTGTAAATGGTTACAACAATAATATATCGAGGTTACCACTTACCATTGATTTGATCAAAATTGACATTTTAGTAATTTCAGACTTAGATTTTAATTTGAATTTCAGTAATTAATCCTATTTCAGAAGGAAAGTATATATCGCCAAGAAAAATATAATATAATTAAATAAAATTAACAATTCAGATGAAAAGATCTCAAAAAGCATAAAAACTTAGTATAAAATTTTCTGGCCTCATTGTTCTTGGTGCTTTTTTGTGCGCCATTGTAGAGCTTTTGCTCTTTTATTTATTTATTTTAATCTGTTTTGCCTGAAATGTTTTAGAATAAGAGCTCGTCAGGTGAAGGGTCAACCACATCAGCTGCACCTGCTGTGAAGGTAATATCATGTCATATTTAATATTTTGTTGTTATTTATTCACAATCTTGTATTGCTGTTTATATGAATTTGATTACCATTCTTGTGATATTCCATCCTCTGATCTGATAGAATATCTTTTCTAAGTGCGCTGAAATCTCTAGAGTGCAGAAGCTTCTAGCATCTATTTCCTTGACATATTCTGTAGCTTCCAGCAAAAATGTCTACGTTGAGATGCAGCAATTAAATTTTTAACTGTTCTCTACAAAGTTTGGTAGTTGCATCAAGACTTTCTTCCTGAGAATGCCGTTTAAAGTGAATGACTATTTCCCAGAAGTGGCACAAAACATTTCTTATGAGCTTCACAATTTGTTTTATGGTATATGCATGTTCCAGCACGTCTGTAGAAGTTTGCAACAGTGAATGGTTCACCATCATATTTCTCTAGAAACTCTATTAGATTGATTTTCTACCGTGAAAATCCAATTACATAATGTTGATTGTCTTTAATTACTTTATTAGCTGAGTGGGCATCTGAATTTCAATAGACAATTGTTGTATTTAATGCAGACAGGTGTCATGTCAGTGAATGAAACTAGTGCTAGAGTTTGCCTTTATTAGAGTGAATGCTCTTTGCTGACTTTTGCCCAAGATAGGTCCAAAAAATTTGTATCATTTGATAATCTCAGCTCAGGGAGTTATTGGTTGATGCTTATTCAACAATGAGAATTTTATTCTACCAAGACTAACACATTTTACTTTACCCTCTTGAAAGAGAAATATCTTAAAGAGTTTAATTTTTTATACCTCATCATGCTACAGGAATTAGTGTTAATTCAGGTGTGTCTAAAAGTGTGTCCCTCCTTGTAGGTGCAACTGACAAGTGCCACACCTCCTACTTCAGCCCCAACATCAACAGCACTTCATGCTCCTGCTGCAGCGTGAGTTTTAGTTTACTTACCTTAATAATGTGCACTAGGGTGTCTCAATAGACTAAGCTCCGTCCCTTTAACTCTTTGTCAAATGCATGGAATAATTGTTTATTTTAATATGTTCCCTTCATTATTTTTCTACCTTCCAGACCTGCACCTCTACCCACTCCTGCATCCTCTCCCATGCCTGTTCCTGCTGCTGCTGCTGACGTGTGAGCTTCCCTTAAATGAGATTTGACGTGCATTAATCATGCAATAGTCATAAGTAGTTTGGTGATTCTTCTATCAATATTTGATGGTTTTCCTGTGATAGATCGGATGCCTATGGCCATGCGGCTGCCAATTTAGTTGCTGGTAACAACCTTGAGGGTACGATCCAGCAGATTCTTGATATGGGTGGAGGAACTTGGGATCGAGATACAGTTGTCCGAGCTCTTCGAGCTGCTTTCAACAACCCGGAAAGAGCTGTTGAATATTTATACTCAGTAAGTGTCAAATTTCTATATGTAAGTGAATTTCCATTATTCAATTGAAACTTTTACATATACGAGCACTTAAATCTTCTGTAATTGTTTTGATAGTCTCAAGGATTTCACGAGAAAGTAGGTTACACAACTGAGCTCAGCATTCAAATGACAACATTATACTATTTGAGAAGTAAATCTTCAATATTTTATGAAAGAGGTGGATGCAGAAATATCTGTAATATCATAGGGTAGGAGTGAATGAAGTCCAGGCGTATACAACCTCTCTAATTATAAAAAAAGGGGAGATTTTTTGCATGATGAATGACAAAGTCTCCAGGACCTATTGTCAAGGCCAAGATGGGATAAAATTATTTATTTGAGAATAATTGCTCTTAGAATTTATTTATTTAGTTCATAGTTCAGAACTGATGTATCAAATATTATGTAATGGTTGTCTGAAAGAATTAATATAATGAATCAACATAAGTTGCATAAATTTCAATTTTACTAAAAAAATGAAAATAATGAATCAATGATTATTTTCACCTTTATAAAATGGGTTAAATGAAAATTAAATGGACTGTTTGAGATAGTTAAGTTACTCTTACAGGCTTTTATAACTAGTTCATTTCATAGTCTACATGCAGTAAACAGCTTATGCTGGGAGAAAGTTTCCATGTCATGAGTAGGGTCTTTAACAGTTTCTCTTGGCTAATAATCTGTTCTCTACACTAGATATCTTAAAGGTGGAGATAGGAATCTCTGTTCTATTTATTAACTCAATCTTTCCCCTGGAAAAAGGAACTTTTGATGCATCCTTTTGCGTGAAGTTATTGTGGTTGATAAAAAAAAAAAAAAATTAGATTTAGAGTGGGATACAATGGCTAATCATCGGTATTTATCATTTACTGTAGCATAATTATTACAGAATAGGGTGACAGAATAATAGATCAAGTTACACACGTTCCTGGAAAGTATAGAGGATAGTTTGGCCTAAATGTGTTTTTTGCATGTGTACGACTGAGTACAGTAGCCTGAAAAGCGGTTAAAATAACGTCATTTATTGGAATTTGATTTGAAAACTCTTGTTAATGATTTAGGATAAGTTCTTTCTTCTGATCTGATTTTTTTCAATATATACATTATTGTAATTCATCATGCTAAATAGGCAATGTAAAATCTGATCATTATGAATATCTTGCCCTTCGAAAGAACAGAAAAAGGATTTTGCACGAAACGCTAATCACTTTCTTCAGTTTAAGTTATGCATACTAAACACATTTAGGAATTTTTTTTCTTTGCTTTTCCGTAGAAACTGCATTCCTTTTCTGCTAGTGGTGGCAAAAAATTTTCTTTTTATATTTCATCTCATCAATGTAACGGAAATATAAGCATACATCTTCATTGTCCATTACTCTGTTGAACAACTAGGAGGTTCTTGATGATGGATATAAGCTTTTGTCTTCATTTGGTTCAAGGAATCTTTATGCCCATTCATATCGTGACATTTTCACTGTCATTGATGCGACCTGTCTTCGAAATCTAAATATCAGGGTATCCCCGAGTCAGCAGAAGTTCCACCTACAGCAAGAAGTGCACCTAGCACTCAGGCGGCTAATGTGCCTTCTCAGCCTCAGCAAGCCGCACAACTTGCACCTGTACCTTCAACTGGACCCAATGCAAATCCTCTAGATCTTTTCCCGCAGGTACATGGTTTCATTGTCATTATTATAATTGTTTATTATATCCTCTCGTTTGAGTGGACTTAAATTTTCTTCTAACAGGGTCTTCCTAGCATGGGTTCAAATGTTGGTGGTGCCAACACCCTAGATTTTCTACGCAATAGTCAGCAGGTACAACTTTTACCTATGTCTCTTGACATCCCTGAACACCCTCCCGCTATCCTTCCCCTCCACGATAAAAAAAGTATAAAATAAAGATAATAAGAATAATTAGAAAAAGGGTGATCTACTTTTCTTCTGACTTGGAGATTTTATTTAATTTTTGTGTTTCAGTTCCAAGCCTTGCGAACAATGGTGCAGGCCAACCCACAAATATTACAGGTTTTTTTGGCTGCTACCTTAACGTTTGTTCTCTTTTTCTAGTTAATACTGATTGATGCTTCCGGAAAAGATCTGTGTAATTCTTGTCTATGTTTACAGCCCATGCTTCAGGAGTTGGGAAAGCAAAATCCTAATTTGATGAGGCTGATTCAAGAGCATCAGGCCGATTTCCTTCGCCTTATCAATGAACCTGTTGAAGGCGGAGAAAGGTAGTCAAGTCTTTTTTTTTTTTTCCTGGAACTATCCTTTTCTTGTTAGTTGCCTGTGCCACAAACTGTATTTCATATGCTGCTATGTTTTTGATGTGATATCAGTAACATACTAGGGCAGCTTGCTGAAGCTATGCCACAGGCTATAACAGTTACTCCTGAGGAACGTGAAGCCATTGAACGCGTAAGTGCAAGCCAAACTATGACTTGATTTTTAGTGTTTAGTTTGGAAGTACCTTTCGAAAAATCTATCTTTTTCATAGTGATTCATGTGTGTCTTGTGCAAAGTTTGTCATTGCATTAGGCAAAAAGAAGATGCTTTCTTTTTCAGGAAGCGAGGAACTATTGTCTCCGTTAATCTGTTTAAATTTGCCTTAGTTGAACTGGAGTCCCTTTTCCTGTATGTTCAGACAGCAATGGGGATTATGAGAATATGAGGTGCACCTCTAGGAATGCCTCATCAACTAGTACTCTGTTTTATCATTTAGGTCAAATTTGAATTTCTTGAAACTTGTCGTTATCTAATATTGAGTTTGGTGAAGGTGCTCTCGAGGGGTCTTTTTTGTGTCTTCTCTTTACATAATCAGGTAAGTTCTACTCGTTCAATGGTAACAATGGTCCATGGCAACTTTGATGTAATGGCTTGAAAAAACAGAAACAGATTCTCCGTATTAGAGATCATGGCTCAGTCATCTGGTCCTTCTTGATGAGTATAACTGCATAAGACCTTTCTGTAGTGATTGGGGCCTTTTTTGTCTTTGTTTCAAGCACATCTGGTCTCTGTTGTGCATTCACACAGTGTTTAGGGAAGAAATTTTAGTCATTTTTTCTCCTCGACTTCGAAGTTGAGCTTTTCCATGCTTCACGTCTGATTATGATACACGTTAAGAAGACATGTGGAGCGTGACTGTGTCAATTAAGTTATACTAGCAATTATGCTATTTATTTGGCTCCTTGTTTTCCCAGCTCGAAGCAATGGGGTTTGATCGAGCACTTGTTTTGGAGGTGTTCTTTGCCTGCAACAAGGATGAAGAGCTTGCTGCGAACTACCTGCTAGATCATATCCATGAATTTGAAGAATGATGAAACTGAGTGTTGATGGAACAGTCTCTTGGATGTAAACCTTTACACCTTTTCTTTCTCTTAAAATAATTTGTAATTTTATTTTCTTTTTTCGACTGTGCGTACTGAATTTATATGATGACTACTGGTGGGGAGAGGACATAAGTGTTCAGAAATGTAATTAGTAAATTATGCCTTGACATGTTTCTTCTCAGTATCGCTTCATTAAAATTAAAATCTATTTATTTTTTCATGGTCATTCTTTTTCTATTTAAATAAATCTTGAATACCGTAAAACAAGGGATTAAAACAAGGTAAACTGAAAATCGTAACGACCCCTTCTTGTATATCATCATTAAAGGAGGTAGGAGAATAAATATAAGCTGGTAAAGAACTGCTGAAGATTTTATCATGATATCATTGTTGGATAAATTGGTATATAATTTATTAGTGGTGGCAATTGGCCGAGCCGGTCGAATAAATATAAGTGGAAATTACATGGAGCCATACTTTACAAGATCCAAGTTCAAAAATTAGATTTCATGTTTTTTTTTTTTCAAAAATCAGATATTTTTATCTCAAACCGATTTGAAACCGCTGCTGCCGCCGCCTCCTCGCCTCGCTCGCTGCAGTGTTCGACCCATCAGTTCATTCTCCACCGTGGACTCTAAGCCGCCGTCGGTTTCGGGGTGGTGGAAAACGGTTAGACTATACACAGATTTACTCCCATGGAAAATCCCTAACTCGACTTTCGCTCCAGTCAGTGATAAAATCCGTCGTCTCTGCCACCACCCGGCCACTTCCGATCAACCCTAAGAGCGGCGTTTACCTCTTATTGACCTCCGATAATGTGTACGATAATGTGTACGTACAGGATTTATGGTGGATTTTTGCAGTCGCCCGCTGCGATTTGCGATTTGCACTCGACGGGTTGCTGCACTCGACGGCGATTTTCAGTCATCTCCTCTCATCTCCCCGGCGATCTCCTCTCCATTCCATCCCACCCCACCACCGTCATCAACTCTCCTCTCCCCGGCGATCTGCTGCCTGTGCTATATATATATATATATATATTTTTTTGGTTTTGATCGTTGGTGGTCGATCGACAGTTTGGGGTGGGTTTTATTGAATTTGGTGGTGGCAGGGGCGATTTTGTGGTGGCGATGGTTGCTGGAGGTTACGGTGGGGTGGGGTGGTATGGTGTGGTGAGGTGAGGTGAGGTGCGGGCGGCAGTTGTTTGAAACTGTGTTGTGTTTCGTGACCAATTGGGACCGCATAATGGTCTAATTGTGACCGCATAATGTATTAACTGTGACTTTAAAATTCGACAATTTGTGACCTGAGTTGTGACCTGTACTGTGACTTGTGACCTGGACTGTGACTTGTGATCTGGATTGTGACCTGTGACCTAGGCTGTGACTTGAGTTGTGACCTGAGCTGTGACTTGTGACCTTAGTCGTCGGAATCGGAGCAGTCGCCGGAGCGATCGCCGGAACAGTCGTCGAAATCGGCACCGGAGCGATCGCCGGAAAAGTTACCGGACCGGTCGCCGGAGCGGTGGGGGAGGTGGGGGTGGGTTAATTGTGTGTATATATATATATTAATTAATTAATTTATTTATTTATATCTTTTTATATATTTAAATATATAAATAAATATTTAGAAATATGTGTATATATAGGTCAAAAAATCTGATTTTTGAAATGTGAAAGTTGTTTTGTTATTTTTGAAATAGGGTAAAGATAAAGTAGGATAAATGCATTTTTCCCTAAATATAAATAAGCTGGTAAAGAACTGCTAAAGATTTTATCGTGATATCATTGTTGGATAAATTGGTATATAATTTATTAGTGGTGGCAATGAGCCGAGCCAGCTCGGCCCATGCCTGGACGAGCTCGGCTCGTGGNGGGTAAAGATAAAGTAGGATAAATGCATTTTTCCCTAAATATAAATAAGCTGGTAAAGAACTGCTAAAGATTTTATCGTGATATCATTGTTGGATAAATTGGTATATAATTTATTAGTGGTGGCAATGAGCCGAGCCAGCTCGGCCCATGCCTGGACGAGCTCGGCTCGTGGCTTTTTTTTTTTTTTTTTTTTAATTTTATTTTTACTACACTACTAAACTTGAAATTCAAAAAAAAAATATATACATATTTTCTAATTTTTTTTAAATAT
>CAIGRT010231739.1:0-10468 GCA_903798405.1 Fraxinus platypoda
CACCACAACAAAATGCCATAGTGGAAAGAAAACATCAACATATTCTTAATGTTGCAAGAGCCTTGAAAATTCAGAGCTCAATTCCTATGAAATACTGGAATGACTGTGTCCTTACAGCTGTCTATCTGATAAATAGGACCCCTTCACCATTACTCAAAAACAGGACTCCCTTTGAGCTTTTATTTAAACACAAGCCAGATTACTTGCACCTTAGAACCTTTGGATGCCTTGCTTTTGCCACAACACTTACAAATCAAAGAACTAAATTCGAACCTAGAGCAAGGAAATGCATATTTTTGGGATACCCCTTTGGGATAAAATGATACAAACTCCTTGACCTTGAATCCAAAAGGGTTTTCATTTCCAGGAATGTTATGTTTTATGAGGACCAATTTCCTTACAAGGACTGTAGTGCATCTGAGAATAATGGCATGAAACCATCACCTACTCCTAATATCTCTAAAGTAGAAAACCATAGTCATCCTTCTCCTGTTGAAGTCACTGATCAAATAATAGAGAACAGAACCATTCATTCTTCTCCTATTACTGATCAATTGCTATGTGATAGAACTTATCATGAAGTCAATAATTCCATCCATGAATCAAACAATTACTCACAGAATCATTTCTGCCATTTAACTCCCAAGAACCTCAACAAGAATCCCCTGATAAAACCATTAATGATCATCATTCAACATGAAGATCCTCAAGAGTCAAGAAGACACCTGCCTATCTTAAGGAGTATATCTGTCAGCAAGCTTCATTTCACCCATCACAGAAGTTGACAAGGGACAAAGGTCTTTACATTCCAGGTAAATTTTTCCCTCTGAGTGCCACTATATCAAATAAAAAATTATCAGACAAACACAAAGCTTTCATAACTTCCATAACCACACATATTGAACCTAGCACATACCAAGAAGCACTAGCCTCAACTGACTGGTGTAAAGCCATGAATAATGAAATTGCTGCCTTAGAGATGAATGATACTTGGGTTGTTACAGACCTTCCTCCTAACAAGAGAACTATTGGCTGCAAATGGGTATTCAAAGTAAAATATAAAGCTGATGGGGGTGTTAAAAGGTACAAAGCTAGGCTTGTAGCAAAGGGCTATACACAGTAAGAAGGCTTAGACTACCATGAAACCTTTTCACCTGTGGCGAAGATGGTGACAGTCAGGAGTTTACTTGCTATTGCAGCCATTAAGGGGTGGCATTTACACCAATTTGACGTAAATAATGCATTTTTGCATGGAGATTTAGATGAGGAAGTGTACATGGATATGCCTCCTAATCATCCGGAAGCAGGGAAATTAAAAGGTGTAAGCTATTGAAAAGTATATACGGGTTAAAACATGCATCTAGACAGTGGTATTCCAAACTTTCAGCCTACATTGTTGAGCAGGATTTCATTCAATCAAGGGCAGATTACAGCCTATTTACAAGAACAAATAAGAACTCATTCACAGCCATCCTCGTCTATGTTGATGATATAATTATAGCCAGCAATGATATGGCTAGCATCAGCTCACTCAAATGACTGCTGGATGACAGGTTCAAGATCAATGACCTGGGAACATTGAAGTATTTTTTGGGAATTGAAGTAGCAAGGTCTGATAAAGGAATTCACATCAATCAACGAAAATATGCCCTGGATATTCTATCAGACTCAGGATCCATAGGGTGTGTGCCAACAAAAATCCCTTTGGATCAGAATATGAAATTGTCGAAGACAGATGGAGAAAGCCTCATAGATCCTACTATGTATAGGAGATTAGTCGGGAGGTTGTTATATTTAACAATCACAAGACCAGACCTATCATATTCAGTACAGCTGCTAAGCCAATTCATGAGTGACCCTTGAACCTCACATTTAAAAGCAGCCAATAAAGTGTTAAGGTACATAAAGGGATCTCCAAGGCAAGGATTGCTATTTCCTGTAAATTCAGAACTACAACTCAATACTTTTAGCGATTCAGACTGGGGAGCTTGCCCGGATACACGAAGAAGCATCACAGGATATTGTGTGATGCTTGGAAAGTCATTAATATCATGGAAATCAAAGAAGCAAAGCACCGTGTCAAGGTCTTCAGCGGAAGCAGAGTACAAGGCAATGGCAAATGCTTGCTGTGAGCTTACCTGGCTTCGATACTTGTTCAAAGATCTGAGAATTGAACATCCACAACCTGCTAATCTGTTCTGTGACAACAAATCTGCCCTTCACATAGTTGCGAATCCAGTTTTCCATGAGAGGACTAAACATATTGAAATGGATTGCCACTTAATAAAGGACAAGATTCAGGAAAGTAATGTGGTTACTAAGCACCTTAGTAGTAACTGCCAAGTCGCCGACATCTTAACAAAATCATTAAACTCATCACAATTTTATCAACACATGGACAAGATGGGAGTTGTTAATATCCACTCTCCATCTTGCGGGGGAGTATTAAAATATGAAATAGAATTAAATGAGGAACTCCCTGATGATCAGCAAGGAGGATACAAATTGCTAAAGGATCATGGAGAGGGGTAGAAACGTCCATTGAAGAAGATGCACATGGCTGCCATTTATTTCTGTTTCGCCTTGCTGTAATTTTGTTGCTAGATATTTTATTCTTTCTGCCAAATCTGTTATGCTGGTATTAGTTCTAGATCCTTCTTTGCTGGTGTATATATTCTGATGTATAGGTGAATGGATGTAATACAGATTTTTATCAATTCATTTTCAATACAATTTCAGCTGGTTTTATTTTGCATAATCAGTGAGCACATAACAAAACATTTTCCTCTTCATTTCTTATAGATTATGTTGAACAGAACAGGAAATGCGATTATTATATTTTCAAAGCGACGCAGGGAATCATAATGAATTTTAAAAATTTCATCATAAGTGATTATTTTCTGTGAAATAATTAATTGTTCAATAGTTGTTTTTCCCTCTCTTCATTAGTATGAGAGTTGGTACGTTATGAAGAAATCTAAGAATATTGTTAAGTTAAAATCTCAGACGTACATGGTCAAAACAAGTAATAGTAAAGATGAGTAAAAAGAGAATAGTCCTATGAGGATTTAGAGTTTAGCGTTTAGCTTAATTTCGTTTTATTCGTACTTAAATTCAATGCACACAATCGATGTTCGAGTTCAATTTAGCCCCTATTTGTCTCCCTTTACAATATAACTCTTTAATTTTCATACTTATTTTAAACCGTACATTCACATAATAAAATATTTTGTATGTAAATTCAAAATTGACAATCTATAATCCGAAGTTATCTAACAATCTCTTCCGAGTATGGTTAAATCTATTTTCACATTGAATATGAGTCTTTGGTCGCCCATTTGGGATGACCCAACCCACAAGACATCAAAATGGTTGGAGAGAATGATTTGAATTTGGAATTTAAATCTACAACTCCATGTAACCTCCCATAACTCCCATAAAACTTCATGTTTTTCTCTAAAAATGGAAAGAGAAAAAATGGTAGAAAATAAGTGAAATTCAGTATGAAAAATCACTCGAAGATAGAAAAGTGCCTAGAACCACATATGTGGCAAAAAAAACTCACAAAATTAGACATTTAGATTGTGGATAATCAACCCCTTCGATTGTGATCGGGATTGAGACCATTGGAAAACAAGAAAAAACAGATTTTGAAGTTTTGAAATGCAATATGATTCAACGACATAAGGATCTTGGAATTCATCATTTTAAGTAAGAAACTTGACCCGAAATTCATGTTAAAGTATGTTTCGAATTACTTCATTGGTATCAGAGCCATAAGGTTGAATTCCTTGTTGTAATACATGCTTATAAATATGCCATTACATGATAGAATTGGGTTATGAATCTTGTAGTAAAGTTTTGACACCTTATGTGGCCTTTAATTGCATCTATTGATAATTTACTACTTTTTGTACATTAATAATTATATAGTAAGATTAGTGAGGTTAGAAAGAGATTTTAATGAGCTTTCCAACCACATAAAGAACTTAAATTTTAAATTTTAAACTTAAAACGAAGAAATTATGAGGTTTTAAAGTTTGGATGTAAATCCAATTTTTTATTTGAAGATCGATAAAACTCAAACTTTCATTGCACTATAACTTCTTCTACATTGTGTTTCATGCTTCCCACTTGGTATAATTGGATAGATCTTCTTGAGACCTTTCCAACGATATAAAGATCATTAATTTTGGCCTTAAAATGAAGAAGTTATGGCCTCCCGAAATTTGGTTGTAAAACTAGCTTTTTGCATAAAAATTGGTGACATCCGAAATTTCATCATTTCATAACTTCTTCTACACAGTGTTTATGCTTCCCATTTGATATGATTTTATAGATCTTCTCAAGACCTTTCCAATGATATAAATACCATTAATTTTGGCCTTGAAATAAAAAATTATGATTTCTCGAAATTTGGTTGAAAATCTGGAATCTTGCATGATTTTTTTTTTCTTTTTTTTGTTGCCATTTTCATTCTCGGACAGATCTGTCGATGTTCCAAACGTGGCTTTAAATTTTGATTTTGTAAAATCAGACTACATAGATGAACTCAGAACGTCAAAATTAGTCATAATAACTAATTGAAAAGTTTTTTCGAAGACGGCATGGCGACGCTAAAACACCCCCATTTTTTTATTAATTTAAAAAAATTATTATAGAATGGTCTCGCATTTGAGGCGGCGTGCTCCATTTCAATTCTAAAAATTGAAGATTGGTCCCTGAATTATTCTAGATTTTTCATTATAATTAAATTAATTTTTTGAATAGCTAAAGAAAATTTTATTTAATGCTTAAAATAAATTTGGTAGAAGTATTAAAAATATTTTTAACTTGATTGAGTTCTGAATTTTTTTAATATAATCAAGAATATTTATGAAGTGGTATTTGGCTAGTGGGGGTTGTTTTTTTAAGTTCTCTCATTTTTTTTAAAAATGAAGAATATTCTGAAAGTATTTAAAATATCACATTTTATATACATTAATGAGTTGTGTTGGTTTGATTATGTTATGTGATCTATTGTGACTTGTTTGTAATTTTTATGCTTGATCAGATATGGCTATCTCTATGCACACATATAGCATCCTTAGAGAGAATGCTAGAAAAGTAAGGGATATGAAACTTGTTTAAAAGCTATGTGCTTATTAAAATTAATAAATGGATAACCTAGTGGAATACATGAATATTTTGGGATATTTTGTGATAAATAGAATACGAGAATTCTAATGTCACTTCCATTTGTTGTTATTATACAGCAACGGATATGAAAATGAGGTTAGAATCTGTATAATAAAACTTAAATGATGTGAGTTTTATTCTTCAATTATAATTGGAATTATTTTCTGGAATAATTAATTTGTGATATCATGATATATGTCGTAATTAGATAAACGTGCATATTTATGCTTTTACTGCACATTACAGAATTATCTTATTGAATTACACGATATCTATTATTTCATGAATTGTTGTGAATGTTAAGATCAATGGAATTAGTAAGATTCTTACTTGGACCTATTAATCGTCAACTGAGTGATAAGTTGGTGATTAAAAAATTAGAGGAAATCTCACCTATAACTATTTTGATTCATCAACTGAGTGGGAGTTCTCAAGTTGAAAGAATTAATATAACTCTCACTTAGAACTCATGAAATTTGAAACAATAGAATTGCGACAATGATTGGGAACATAGTGAACTACTTTCGACTCTGTGTCTAACATTGAACTATCGTATACGTTAATTTGCATTAATGCAAAATTGTATATGTGCAATGATGGGCATTGATTGAGGGTAAAAATGTCTCTAAAATCTGATAGATCATGGCATCAAAATCTATAGTTGTTGACCTTAATAAAGATGATAAGCTAAATGCAATAACATTTGGCATGATAAGATTTTCAGTGTACTAGAAGAATATAATGTTTTAGAGAGCATCAATCACGTAATAGAAGACCTTATGTGGGTCATACTATTCTAGAGAATAAAAATCGAAACTTTGTCAAGTATGAAAAAAGATAGATTCTAGCTAGTACTCGAGCAGTTGAATTGTCAAGTTCTGTTATAGATGATCCTTTTCTCGAATGTGATTGAGCTGAGATGGTTAACATAGTGTTGACAATTTTTTGTTGGTCACAATTTTTTTTTAGTAGTAAGTTCAAACTAGTCTTTTTTCAATGGATGAGAATTTTGAAGGTCAATGTGACTTACAAATTGAAATGTCAATTTTCTCTGTTGACACTACCTGTTGTGTGAGCTAAAAGATGTGTGACTTGATATCAACAAAAATTATGATCAATAGACATGGGTTCATATCAAATAGAAGTACGTGAAAGTGGTTTTGGTAGATGACTAATATTGATGTGAACCCATGTAACAATAGTAGCTCCGAATCCCACAAAACATTGAACCACAACCCCAAGAGAAGCCAAAATTCGGGTTTGAAGCTTGACCCAATAATTTATTGAATCAAGGACCTAAAGTTATAAAAGAACTTGACCCCTTAATCTAAAAAATTATGAACCTTACTACGAAGTTGTTCAACTTCACAAAGATGAAATCTTGATAAGTTCGAAATTAAATTCAATGAAGAACAAGAAGAAAACAAATCTCACTTTATTAATTCTCTCAATAATAATATGCTGTTTTACAATGAAAACAATGAGCCATATATATAGGGAACTCATAAAACCCTAATTAAAATGTAAAACATTAAGAAAATATCAAACAAATAGAATTCTAAACGAAAAGGAAAAATTAAACCGACTTCAGATTTTTGTACTGCGCAAATGCACCGTGTATTCTTTCGCGCGCACTCGCCGTTCATTTGATTTGGCTACGAGTTGAAATTCTGCACCAGTGCGCACACGTGCCGCTTTTCGACTACACTCCAAGCTTTGCTTCTTCTAACTTGCTTGAATTAAGTGCACTAATCTTGGTTATTCTTCCATGCCCAATATGAAACTTGGTGTTTAACTTGTTAACTTCAAACTCTTGGCCTTCGTAGGTTGAACAAGTAAATGCATGGTTTCATTGATCCTATTTGCTCGCGATCTCGTCATCGGGTCATTTTCTAGTTGAGTCATATATTTGTATGTTTTTTTCCCTCCATGGATCCTATCATTCCCTCATCTTCAAGAAGATTCGTCATCAAATCTTGACCTGCATTAAAGAGAGAAAGATCAATAATATTAAAAGTAGTAAATACCTTATACTCACCTCGAAAATCCATCTTGCAAGCATTATCATTAATCATTTCGATCACTTAGAATGGTCCATCTCCCCTAGGATGTAATTTAGATCTCCTTTGAAAATGTGTACTCCTCACGTGCACACAAACCTAATCACCGAGTTCAAATGTAATATGCCTCTTTCTTTGATCAACTTGAGATGCATTTGTTCAATCCTCCTTGTATCTAAACCACCTCTTTCAACAGGAGATAAAGGAATTAAATCCAATAAAGTTAGTGGATTAAGACCATAAATAATGTCAAAATGAGTAGTAGAAGTTAAGTTTTTGGTCCCTAACTTAGTCCATAAATTCACCTCAAAATAGTTTAGAAGCTCAAGATTGACAAAATATTTTTCATGCTTTAAGACATTCACAACATATTTCAATTACATATCATATCCATCTAGACTCTTGCAATATAATAGAATGTCATCTAACCTAGATATGTGATGATGATATGTTACCGTTAGTTAACTCATGTTTACTCCCATGTTTCCTTTGTTTTTCAAACTCACGAATTGATTTTGAAACTCCTTTGCTTCCTCAGGGAACAAGTAATCAACCTCCTACAACAAATAAATATCCAAACTAGGTTGGGGTTAATTAGTTTCCTCAATTTGCTGTTTAATGCCATGAATGGGTGGTAATCCAATACACTTGTCCTCATGAACCAAGTCTTCGAATCCTTGCAGTAAAAAAATAACCAAATTGGGGAGGGATTTGTTAGTTCTCACTAAAGCCCTTTCAATTTCACTTTCTTTTTCATGGAAAGTTAGTTTTGACTTTTCCTTTCTCTCTGAGGACTCTATTTCTTTTCTCTCTTGTGGCTCCACTATTTTTTCTTTATCTTATCTCTCTATTTTCTTTTTCACTCTCTATTTCTATTTTCTTTTTTTGGTCTATTCTTTTTTCATGATTTTCAGTAACCTCTCTATTTTCTCTCTTACTCTCTATTTTTTTCCTCTCTTATTTCTCCATATGATTAATATTTTGAGAATTAATCATATTGTGAAATTTGAAACTTTCCATCAAATCATCATATTCACTATGCTTCGTAACAAGTGCTTCCTCTACCAATGGGCACTCTACTCCATCAAAGTCTCTAGAATTTCTTCTAGGCCGCCTTTCACGCCTATCTTTTCTATTTATCATCCTATCGACTTCAACTACTGACATTTGGTCAATTTCATCACTAGGATAACGCCCATTTTATCTCTTAACATCGGGAACTCTTCTAGGTTGCCCCCTTTGCAAATTTGTAATCAATGTATCGCGCCTATCTAATCTATCCTTAAATTCCCCACACATTGCATTCATCCTCTCAAGCTTTTGTTGCATTGCCATGAAAAAATTGATTATCTCCTCCCTAGATGTTCTTTTCTTTTCCGACATCCTATGAACTAGAATAATATTTTCCTCAAGTATTTACACTCGTGTATCACTCAATTTGGCTTTTTCCCTCTAATAATCTCACTACTCTTACCTTTTTTTTTTTTTTTTCTCTCAATGCTTTCTTTCAAGTTCTCTAAGGAACTAATTGATCTCAATCAACATTCTCCACCCTTGTGATGTTCAAACCCGAAGTACAAGGAATTTAAGAAGGATATTGACTCAAGAAAGGAAATAATGGAAGAATTGAATGAAAACACAACCAAGAATTTAAAGAAAGTGTTTTTTGAAATCGATTTATACATTTTCCACAACAAAATTGATACCAATGAATGATAGGTATTGAATTAATTTCTTGGAAGAAATTGCGCTTCAAAATTTTTCAAGAAAGTGTTTCTTGAAATCGAAATAGCTTTTTTTGACTTGGATTTTTCTTTATCTTTTTGCTGGGATTTTTTTAATTTTCATTTTTTTAACACTAATTACATGGAAAATCACAAAGGGAAGAAAGATCGAAACAAAATTGTATTGGTGCACNAGAAATTGCGCTTCAAAATTTTTCAAGAAAGTGTTTCTTGAAATCGAAATAGCTTTTTTTGACTTGGATTTTTCTTTATCTTTTTGCTGGGATTTTTTTAATTTTCATTTTTTTAACACTAATTACATGGAAAATCACAAAGGGAAGAAAGATCGAAACAAAATTGTATTGGTGCACTAAATTTAATGCACAAAATAATTCTAAAATGTTCGTTGTATTTGTGTTGATGTAAAAGACTCAAAAAGATGATGAAGAGTCAAGAAACCAATGGAGACTCGGTGAAGAAAATGAAAACTCAATGAAGAATATAAGGATATAACCTTGATTTTAGAGTCAAAGCTCTGACCAGTTGATGTGAACCCACGTAGCAATAGTAACTTCGAAACCCGCAAAAGATTGAATCACAACCCCAAGAAAGCTAAAATCCTGATTTGAAGCTTGACCCAATAATTTATTGAATCAAGGAACCAAATTTATAAATGAATTTGACCCCTCAATCACAAAAATTATGAACTTAGTATGAAGTTGTTGAATGCCACAAAGATGAAATCTTTGATAAGTTCTAAATTAAGTTCAATGAAGAATAAGAAGAAAGTAAATCTTGCTTTATTAATTCTCTCAATAATAATGTATTACTTAAAATGAAAAGAATGAGCCCTATATAGAGGGGACTCATGAAACCTTGATTAAAACTTAAAACATCAAGAAAATATTAAACGAATAGAGTTCTAAACGAAAAAGAAAAAATTAAACCGACTTTAAATTTGTGTACTGCCCGCACTGTTTAGTTGATTTGGCTACGGGTTTAATTTTTGCACCGTGCTCGCGCTTGCCTCTTTTCGACTGCACTCGAGGCTTTGCTTCTTCTAACTTAGCTTGAATTAAGTGCACTAATATTGGTTCATCTTCCATGCCCAACATGAAACTTGGTGTTTAGCTTGTTAACTTCAAACTCTTGGCCTTCGTAGCTTGAACTAGTAAATGCATGGTTTCATTGATCATATTTTCTCGCGATCTCGTCATTGGTTCATTTTCAAGTTAAGCCGGATCTTTGTAAGTTTGTTGCCATCCATGGATCCTATCAAATATTATAAAGGTTCCAGTGTTTCAACAATACAATTTGAATCTCTAAGCGCAAAAGTAGTTAGGTTAAATGATATTGTACATGACTATATTTCTCTTAGTTTGTTTACGTGTCAACACTATACATATTGAATTTTATCTTATGTGGATAGTAGATTCAAGAATTAGAAACCCACTTTATATGAAAGCAAGAGGTGTTTTTAATCTATTGTCAAGTCTTTGACTTGAT
>CAIGRT010231753.1:0-27654 GCA_903798405.1 Fraxinus platypoda
GATGACAAAATAGGGTCCAAGAAGGAAAAAAGGCGGATTGACGGCGCTGGACGGATGCCCGCTTATAGCTCGAGCGATAGGAGCAAAATTGGAACAGTGAGTTCGTCGCCCTCCTGTCACCCGCTTCTCGCTCGAGCGACGGGCCGCGGATTTTTTCTTTCTTTTTTCGGTTTTACGTGATTTTTAACCTCGTTTCCATATTTTAGGTTAATTCTAGGTTTTGGACATGTCTCCTATAAATAGTAGACACTTCATTCAGTTTAAATATAAGAAAATGTAGGAGTTGTATTTTCTCTCCATTGGTTGTTATTAATAAGATATTCGGTTCCTCTGCCAATTTTATCTTCTTGTTTATTTTTTTTTTAAATTTTATTCTTGTTTATTAATTTGTGCGATCTATATTTCATATCGTGTCATATCGCCTTCTTGAATTCTTAACATTAAGATTAGTGAAGAAAGACAGAGAAATTGATTACGTTGCTTACCGAAGATACTAATGTTGTTGAAACGGTATAAAAATTGGTTTGGTGAGGCGTCTGTCCGAAAATATTACTCGTGCTTCTTCGTCTTGTAATTAGAGTATTATTTAAAAAGAAAAATTAGATTTCAACAATAATCAAATTTGATCATAGTTTTTTCCGGAAATTTACAAGGAAAGTCCTCAACTTTTGACAAATTAAACATTTGAGATTGAATTAAATTATTCTGACACCCACAACCCCAACTTTTGATCTTTAATTTATGTGGATCCTTACTGGAAAAAGACTGTTTGTTTTTCCATTCAACATTTTAGCCATCTAGTGATCTTAATGTATTTGAAACTATATTTTATACTCTTTCTTATGAGAGAACATTCTCGTAGAGCTTTGGAAAGCAAGCCATATGTTCGACGAAAATCACATGCTGTTTCTTTATTTAGGTGATAATGATTCATCTTTTTCGAAACAAAATTCTTGAGACGAAGTTGTTTAAAGTTTTTTTTTTTTTTGGATAGAGTCTGTCATCGTAGATCCAATTATGGAAATCTAAATATCATAAAAAATTCAATGCGAAATCAAATGCTTATTTTAAATACGGAATGAAGAAAGGTGAAATTCATTGCCATTTTTACAGTTATGAGGCTGCTAAATATTTGCAGACAAACTCAAAACAAAAATACACTACACCATCAAATTACATATTAATAATCCCAACAACTCAGTAGCTAGTCTTGAATGGCCTGTAAACCTTAAGATCAAGCACCACACCAGCAATGGAACCAGCTGCTGCAGCAACTGAAATTATTAAACAAGCAATACTCAGCATTTGCAGGCAAATCCATTTTGAACTCCATTTTTCTATCTTCTTCTGTGCAATATACATTTCTATTGGGAAATACACAGTCAATGGCCAGAATCCAAATGCTCCGAGAATTCCCACAACATCATTGAAGAAAGGCAAAAGCATTGATATAACAGTGGTTAAAATTACGAATCCACTTCTCCAGGCTAATCGAAAGAGGTTTAGACTATAAGGTTGAAAAAATGGAACTGGGATTCTGATATCTTTGGCTATGAGTTTGTTTTCTGGCCATATTTCTGCTGCATACTTTTCGATGAAGGCGAAAAGTGGCTGGCAGTAAACTTGGTAGGCTCCGACTAAATGGATTACAATGGCCGCATTTGCTATGTTGAGAAGCCAGTATGGTTTGTAGAATCCAAATCCGGTTAGGAGGTTACCGGGGGAAAGGTCTCCAAATGCTGCATAGCCCATGCAGCCACACAGCATGTAGAAGAGTGTTGTTACAGAAGTGCTTATTAGCGTGGCTTTCTTCATTGTTTTTGCCTCTGATGGTGGGGACTGGACTGTGTCCTGTTTATTGTAAGACGAAGAAAGTGAGTGCTCATCTTGTGAATTTGACTTAGTATTTGACAGTATTAAGGCTCCATTTGTCTTCCATTATTCCAAAATATTTTTTGCTACAGTAAGATTTTCCACCACACATTCACCCAATAAAATATTTTACACACAAACTAATAAAGTTATTTTAAATTTCAACCACACATTCTTCAAAAAAATACTATTCATTACTCAATTTCTTCTACAATAATGGGAGACAAACACGCACACACACTAAACATACCCTGAATGTTTTCGAATATATACCTGAATTTCAACGAGGATGATTGAAAATGAGTATGCAAAAGCAATGTTCCCAAGAGCTTGGAAACTCCTCCATACTTTTTGTGTTTGAGTCACAGTTCCAATGCTTATTCCAGTGAAACTACCTCCTATGGTTCCATTAGCTGTAGTAGAAAATTAATATAACCATGTTTAGTAATTGATCAAAGAACTTTTTGAATCACTGAATTATGCGAAATTGAACAATAGGGACCTGCAACTTTCGCAACTCCGAGGCCTAATCCGATCGAAGAATACGTGAAGGACATGACAGCAGCAACAATTGAGAGCCACCATATTTGATCAAAATCAGGAATCTGAGAAAATAGGATTTGTGTTATCCCAAATCCTATCATATATGGATTACTTGACATGTGACATGGATTTTTTCTTCCACTTTCATGGAAACAATTGGATCTTTTGATAGCCCTGTTCATTGCAATAGCCATACCAAATTAAATTTAAAGGCTACAAGAGATTAAAAATAAAATTTCTTTCAAGAATTATACTTACATCATACTTATAGATGCTGCAATTGTATATCCGATGGCCACTCCAAAGATATTCATATACTGAATTAGGCCACATAACTTTACTTTGGATCCGCCTAATAAAGAAAGTGAACAAACTTTTAGGAGAACTATTCATTTCACACTGATGAATTTTCTAGGTATAGTAGTGTACCAAGATTGGATCGAACAGCATCCATGTAAGTATAGTTTCTCTTGCCAAGTAGGGGATCTCCAGACCGGTAACAATTAGCCAGGAGAGTTGAGGTGTAATAAATCACAAAGGCGAATAAGAGCATCACAGTTGGACCAGCAATCCATCCCAACTGTGCTATAGCCCATGCCAAAGAAAGCACTCCGGATCCAATAACCGCGGTTATTATGTGTGCGCTGGCAGTCCAAACAGTCCCTACAAAGAGATAGATAAACATTAGGAGAGTTAAATAGCGGTAGTCTTTGATCACTTATTGGGGGGTGGATAGGATGTTGTGGGATATGTACCGGTTCTTTGGGGTCGACCATCATCATCAATACCCTTGGAGCTTAAATGTGGTGGCACGTTGACAGAAATGTCAAATACTTGGTCGTGCTGGTGATGTTTATTGGTGGCAGCACTCTCTCCCATCTTGTATTTTGAAAGAAGCCAAAAGTACACACTTCTATCAGTCAATGAATTCAAGTTTTGTAAATCCTTGCAGCTGAATTTTTTTTTACAGCAATAACACTAAAACTATGTGGAAAGAACTTGCAAGAACAATATATTGAAGATTAGTTTTATCATTACAAAATACCACAAGAGAGTATATATCAGAAGACTTGTTACTGACTATTTCTAGACCATAAATGCTACACCTAAACAGGATTGCAATGGCTAAATTTAAGATGCATAGGGTAAAGGTTTGAGGGTGGTATATATAACAGTTTTCGACAAATTTCGAGCAATTGAAAATAGAAAGGCATGTGAAACGAGGTCCCAATAGAAAAGGACGGGTCATTTGTACTAAACAAATCTTCAAGCATTCAATCACAACAATGAAGAACATTTATCAATGTCAACTCTCACACACCCCACACTCACAAGTCACATCCACCCCCCAATGTGCAGTCGAGAACTAACTGATATGTAACATGCAGACTACTTTTCCCTACTGAGCATAGTAATTAACTTGCAATGGACAGACGTCATTTCCAATACAGAAGATTAAGCCTTTGAACACATGCATGAGTCAAGTGTGTTTGGGGCGTTTGTGTTGAAAAGTCCACATTACGAGTTACATTAAAAGAAAAACTGGAAAGGACTGAAATATACCTGAATTATTAGTGGGTTTTTCCCTCTTCTCCCTCAAAATCTGAGGAATGAAATTATGTACAGAAGGGTGTTATTTGATACAATATGATCAGATGGGATTAAGAAGCAACTGCTGCACTCTCTTTCAGTGTTCTCCTGAGGCTTATATAGAGAGAGAAAATTGGCTTTAAACCACTGCTTGAAAGTTATAAAATCTTATTGTGTCTTAAAGTAAAGTATACATTTGTACTGCATTTAGACGTGTAAGAGCATCTCCAAGAAACTCTTTAAACATGAGATGCTTTCTTTTTTAAAGAGTCAACATTTAAAATCATGCTTCACTCTCTATAATTAAATGCATTCAAAGTGTTTCAATTTTCAATGTAGCAAAACAATAAAATAATCTAAATAAAAACTAGTTAACATAAAAGATAAAGAAAAATAATTAATATTTTTTGGGAGTAGTAAAATTAAATGTTAAATATAAAGAGTTTGTTGGAGTACTTCAAAATTTTAACTTTTTAAATTTATAGATGCTCTCCAAATGATAGAATATGCTCTTTAAAATTAGAGTCTCTTGAAAATGCTCTAAGCCTCTCATCCATCCTTATTGAAAGAGAATTGATGCTTCTGAGTCGTACCTTTAATTATTAATGAATCTTTATACATTTTATGAAGTACAGTCAAAATGGAAGCATAAATTAACATTAGTGTGCATATTTGTAAACAACACTAAACAGTATTGGACTCGAAAATACTAGATGACATTCTTAATTCACATGGTTCTCGATTTGTAAGGAAAGTATTTGATTGTTTTCATATTAACCAATGATTCTTGGTCCGAATTTGCAACAAGTTGTCACCTTTAAGAACTGAGGAAGGTCCACATGGATTCTGATAGTACCTTAGGACTGTATCTTCTCGCATGATTTAACCAATTGTCATCATTCAGTTGTTGACTTGGAAGTTCACAATTTAATTGTGCGTGTGGGCAGGTTAATAGCTGATAGCCAAAAATTTCTAAGGAATATTTAGGTTATGCTGCATGAATGACCCACCACTCAATTACTTAGTCAAACCCCTTAAAGAAACCCACTTTCAGCGGTAGTTCTTTCACTTGGCTGTACCCAATTATAAGAGGTACCAACTTTCAACGACGTAGAAACATATGAGTTTAAATGAACCGTTCCCATACATTTATCATTCTCAACCAAAGAGACTAGACGAGATTAAAGGCTCGGCTATGATTATTCAGTCGATGCTGTTAGTTTTGTGCGATACATTAATGCATATTCAAGATCGCCTATAATAGACTAGAAATAATTAAAAAACTCGAGTATGCAATGGAAACGAGAGAGAAATCTATTAGGCACTGTTTGATTGCACTTCAATTCCATGAAAAATGGAAATTAAATTCCATTTTCCACATTTTTACATGTTTGATTGCCCAAATTTTCATGGAATTAGTTTCCCATCTTTCACCCACATGCTCACATTTTCTTGATTTTTGAGGAAAAGTTTTTCTAAGCAACTTTTATTTTTATTTTTTTGGCAATGGAAACAAATTATATCTCAAATTGTAACAAATTCTATCCATTTAATAGACAATTTTCATGAAAAACAAAGTCAAACGGATACCAAAAGATCCAAAATTTCAATATTTTCCAGGTGGAAAATTATACCAATCAAACACAATTAATTGACAATTCTCAATAAAACAAGTTCTAGACAATTTAATTCCCTAAAATTCATTTTCTTTCCACCCAAATTTCATTCTTACAATCAAACGGACTCTTAACAAAATAAAAAGAAAAGGACTAGAGAACCAGTATCATTGGCACAAGATAGTACAATACCTCACAAAGTGAACTAAAATAAAATCCGTATCCTTTTTCAACTTTGGCCCCACACACACAAGGTCAATGGTGTTTCATTAAGTTCATATTTTATAAAACAAAGGTTATTCCTTTAACCACCCACTATTCAATTTTGCACAAAGTACACAAAATAATACACACACTTAGAATATAGTAGTATAAATTCAAATCTTTACAACAGTTTTCAGCCTCAAAAGAGAGTCTAAATAATGATGAGAGCCAATAATTGGTGTATAACCTATCATTTCTCAGTCTCAGGGCTTTATAAAATGCAACAACCAGATACGGGAAAAGAAAGACTGGTGGATATCTCTCGTGTGATTTGTTTTTCTCTGACATTCCTTCAAAACCACTCTTTTCTTCCTCAGCCCACCAACCACAAAGCAAATACAATTAACACAAAGTAATCAGTTTATCTATTCGTATAATACTTTTCCTGTCTTTCTTAAGCATTACTTCATAGTATCTGGCTTGCAGTTTCCTTGTAATGGTGATTTTGCCTTACCTTTGTTCTTTCATGTAATGACTGTAATTTTTTCTCCTAGAAACCCTCGAAGGGATGACCCTCACTGCAAACAGAACAACATGAAGTTATCTAAATATATAGCCTGGAATGAAGCTATCTAAATGATTTTAGTTCCAGAATGATAATTAAACTCAATTTGCACAATCACTTGCTACAAATTTAGTGAGCCTGAATCAATTTTCCAGCACCAAGAACCAAGAACTGCAACCCAACCCAACACAAAATTCAAAAACTGCAAATAGGAAATAAGGAATAAGAAGTTGTAGCGTACAGAAATTACATTGCCTGCTAAATATTGTCAAATGGTATCTGTATTCCTCCAGAATGTTTAAGATCCTAAATCACTTAATGTGCTGCCAAAATTGTCCTTCATCAAATTAATAGCATGATGCTAACAAGGTTCTTCCACCCGATGCAAATGACTATGTTGGACTAAGAAGTATCTTAGAAAATTTTAATTGTCCAATCATCTGTTACCCGCACATTAGGCTTGCGGATAGTGAGAACAGATGAGCCCCGTCCTCCTCGAAGCAGGAGGGGCCCGGGTTCAATATCCACCTTTTCGTTAGCTGGTTCAATTAAGGCATTTCTCGTTCCAGGAGAAAAACCTAAAAGTATTATTCTCTCCACCATGCACTCTGAGGCAAATTTCTTACTGCCAGAACCTGTAGAGGCCACGTTTGAAGATGATGAAAGCTTTCCATCAGAGTACATGAAATGGCGATGAATATAAGCTCCATGCTGGAATTCAAAGCTCTTCCCGTCGTCAACATAAAGCCACCCTTCAGCTACCTGGGAACTGTTGAGAGCAATAACCTGTAACGAACAGAAACTTGAATCATTAAAGTGCATTTCAATGTTAAGGCTACTCATGGTGTATAAATAAATCGTTGAGGATGCTGAGCAAAGTGAATTTGCTCCTCTTTTCGCAATCATTGAAAGCTATAAAATGAATGTGATATCCACAGTCCCTCGACCCAAAGAAATGAAAGTATTTTCAAATTTATCGAACAAATTGCTCATCATTTGCTGATGTCATTGCATAATCAAAACTTCCAAAAAAAAGTTCTATTGATGCTTTTTCTTCTCCAAAGACCTTCAAAATAACAACAGTAGTCTCAAGAGGACATGGCATAGGCAGCAGCTAAGTTTCATCCCCCACAACAAGACTCCACTGAGATAGAGATGTCATTACATCGGGTTAAGCGGTATCAGGCATCCAGCATTTTCACGTGACAAAGGGAATCTAAAAATGACATTAGTGGCCATTAAAAACCATTCTTTTTGCAGATGCCACATTAGCAGAAAAAGGTGTAGCGTAGCCAATAGATCAATTCATACATGGATCTCTCTTGATATAGATAAGCACCTTAGCATGTGCACTTGTTTGTGTGTGTGAGAAAGAGAGACAGAGAGAAAGAGAAGGAAGAGGTGTAACCATAAGAATTCACGACAGATCTACTTAAAGATTCAAAGGCATACCAGAGTATAAGGATCGTTCTCCATTTGTGTGGAGCTCCGACGAAACCTGTCTTTCCTTGGTAAAATTGTACCAGCCCGCTGGAAAGCAGGAACACTATCTTCAGAAGCTTCCAACTCGTGAGTCACTCCTCCCTTGTATGCAGCTCCAGTTCTAACATCGTACCATGATTGATCTCCAGGAAGATATACGGATACGTGCTTAGCTTTCTATGAGAAGTTTTCGATTGAATTGTTTCATGGTAACAGAAAGAAGATTAGAGACTATAGACGGAAGCAAACAATGATACCAAGGATAAATTAATTACAAGTCTGGTAAGAATATCACCTCAGTATATATTCCTTGTACCAAAAGACTGTTACCAACCATGAATGCCTCATCATTGCTGAAAGTTTGTTCATCATCTGGAAACTCCATCCATAGTGGACGCACAACAGGAACGCCACTCATGTTTGCCTCTCTAAATAATGTGTAGAAATAAGGGAGAAACATATATCGGGTATGTATGGCTTCCCTCATTAGTTGTGTATTCCGTTCTCTGAAACCAACATAAACCATACATCATTATATCATACACAAGACAGAAAGGAAAGAGTATAAGTGGTAGCTCTGAAACTTGGAGAGGATGAAAAGATCACCAAAATGAGGGATATCATCCCAACATTATATTTTTATCATAAATCTAAAGTGCGTGCACAAAAATGTCGAAGAAAATTTCAACATTTCACTGAATCTCATCAGAATTCTCATTGTTTTTGAAAAAATAAGATCATTAGAATATAGCTTTTGATGTAAACCAAAGAAAGAAGATTTTGACCATGTAATAAAAACATTTCAATATGAATATACTTCCTATGCATGGAAATGAAGTACCTATTTAACTAAAATAATGCATTTTTGGTGATCAAAGAAACAAATTAATCAATTGCCATACATCAGACGAAAAATAGAATTAATAGTAGAGAATATACACAAGTAATTTGACTGCAGGGCATCCCAATATGCGCCCATGCAATTGCTTCTGTTGTAGTCTTATAAAGATTTTTCTCTCCTTTCTTTGAATTCTTTCAGCCAGTGATCCAATGTCCTTATTAAAGGTAAAGGCTTTCATATTATGCTAGGTGGCAAAGAAGATTGAAACTAATGCACTATATGAACTTGATGTAGGACAATCCAATTATAAATAGGATAAAAATTATTATTTATAATGGGATATTTATGATAAAATTTCTAGTTGTAATATGTTTTATCTCTTTCTAATGTTCTTTCTTGTTTAGAATAGGAGTTCTTTTCTTTATTGATTAGAATAAAATTTCTTTTTTCTTTTAGATTAGAATTTTAATTTAGTTTCCTTGTATTAGTAAGATTAAGGAATAATCTTGCCTATATATATAAAGGCTTTGTACACTTTTTCATTATTCAATTCAATACAATAAAATTATTCCCTAAGGGTCCGTTTGATTGCAAATGTGGAAAATAGGTGGAAAGAAAATGTTTTACAGGGAATTGATTTGTCTAGAAATTGTTTTACTGGGAATTGTAATTATTTGATTTGAGCACTAAGGGTCCGTTTGATTGCAAATGTGGAAAATGGATGGAAAGAAAATATTTTATTGGGAATTGAATTGCCTAGAAATTGTTTTACTGGGAATTGTAATTATTTGTGTTTGATTGGTATAATTTTCCATGGAAAATGTTGCAAGTTTGGTGTCCGTTTGGCTTCATTTTTTATGAAAATTGTCCATTAAAGTGATAATGTTTTCTACCATTGGATCTAGAATTTGTTCCAATTGCGAATATATATATATATATATATATATATATTTGAAAAAAAAATATTCATATCGAACACCATTCGTTTGATTTTGTTTTGCATGGAAATTGTCAATAAAAGTGAAAAAAAAAAAATTACTGTGTCTAGAAATTTTTTCAATTGCCAACAAAAAAAAAAAAAACTGGAAAATATTTACCCACCAAAACATAAAGAATTTATTTTCCTCAAAAAGGTGAAAATTTTGGAAAGTTGGAAAACATTTTCCCGAGAAAAATTTTGCCTATCAAACACTACAAAAGTTGGAATGGAAAATGTGTACTATCAAATGGGGCCTAATAGTTTCTAACTTATTAGTTTATTCTTGTTTCAAGAATTTCAATTTTGCTTCCGTACCAGAACATTATAAGAACTTATCCTAGATGTCAACAACGTGTTCATGAAAACTGGCAGAAAAAAATATGTGCGTCTTTCCATGCATTGCAAGTTTGCTACTTCAAGAAATCGATGACTATCGTTTATTTTCAACAGAGTTTTTTCTTCACTAAATTCTGGTGTGTTGGGGAACAAGAACTACAAGACTATTTAGAGATGCATGATTATGCATCGTTTGAATTCGGACTAAGAGATAATTAAAACTTTTCACAACTAATTTAACTTGTGTCAGTTGATAGGATGGCGTTCATTTCATCCTTCAGGCTTATGCGTGAGAATGAAGAAAGCGGTGAAAAATAAGCATCAGACATCTACACGTTCTAGACTTGTTCCACACTTTTCTTAGGCTGCCTGGATGAGGTTCAGACCACTTTGCATTTCACTATAATGAAATACTGCTATATCTATCAGCTAAGATTATAATTTGGTAACAAGTGGATTGCGGACGTGGACAATGTCATAGAGTAAAGTACTGCTGCTCAGGTCCAACAGGTTCTACCGTAAATGCCAGAGGTAAGCAACAACTCTACCCAAGAAACAGCTTACAACTTCCATCAAACCCCCCCATTTCCTTTATGCAAGACCCACATAGTATATTTTCATCAGCAATTACAAGATAAATTTTTGGACAATGGCTTTTGAGTGCATCAATCATATATCACAATTACCAAAAAAGGAAAATTGCTATATTACACAAATGATGTTTTATAGTGTGTCCACACACACATGACATACATATAAAAAAAATACTAATCTTGAAAGTAAATCTTGCTTTAATGTAAAAATAAATAACTTATTTATTTCCAATTTTGATAAGTAGAAATATTATTTATTTTAAAATAAGTAAAGCTTTTAAGCTTAGCCAAACATGCTCATAGTAGTTTGGATTTGTGGTGACTGTTCAGGTTATGATTAGGATTTAGGCTGAACCAAAAGAAGGATACAATTGATATTTTTAGGAGAAGCAGGGCTGTTGATTCTTAGCAAGCTTTTGAAACCATGTAATAAGGTAAAGAGCAGGAAGAAATGTTAGATTTTTAATAGAGTTCATGCATGATATACTACCATTTTAATGTTTCACTATGATAACTACCCCTTTTCAGTCATGATCTAGCAGAAAGATAAGCTTATATAACCTAAAAAAAATTTAAAAAATCATTATTTCTCCTAATCTCAAATCAGTAAAAGGTGTGTCCCACTTGAATTATCGACATTCTCAATTCAAGCATATCACACTACTTTGGCTTTAATCCTTACAACTCGAATGCCGGAGCTAATCTATTACTGATGGGATAATAAGTACAAGTATATACAGGTTGCAGGTTCCACAAAGCTTAAACATGGTATTTCACAAACTCTACAGCAAGAGGGCTCAAAGATATGAAACAGACAAGTATGCATTCAAAAATCCATTAATATAAGATCAACTAAAGAACCGTGGAAAATGCAGATTCTTACATGGAATGATATGGGTATAAAAAACTAGATCTGATGAACGGTAGACAACTTTCACAGAGAAGTTTAAAATAATGACTTGGCTATTTGACAAACACTACAACGAGATGGGTCTAAAATATGAAACAGACAAATATGTACATGAGGTTGAAAATCTACAAATATTAATGCAAACTGAAGAATTATGGGAAAATGCAGATTTTTTTTAATGGAACAGGGTGAGGAAAAAAATACTAGATCTGATGTAAGAGTAAGACATCGTTCTTGATGAATAAAATTTGACAGCAAACAATATGTAAATGCATTCAAATGCACAACGTGTAAGCTAATAGTATATGCCCCAAATAGCACCTATTTTTATAGGCAGGGCCAAATCTCATACCCGAATAACCAAGGTTCCCGTCTTTTAGTGTCATGATGAGCATGTCCCCTAAAGAATGGATAGTAGGCACCCACTTGATACCAGCGGACCAACAACTCAGTATCAGGATTACCAAAAAACCCACCAACATCCGCACCTGTGGATCTAGTATTATCAGAATTGAAAAGATTTGTATAGGTAGAGGAAAATGCAAGCAGAGGAAATTTTACAGACCTGAGAATGATATCCCAGTAAGACCAAGCGTCAAAACCATCGGAATGGAAACTCTTAGGTGATCCCATTCAGCCGAGTTATCCCCTGTCCAGATTGCTCCATATCTTTGACTTCCAGGGAAAAGGGCTCTTGACAAAACAAATGGCCTGTCCTTTCCATCTCCTCGTTTAACCAGCCCATCTGAAGTAGCCATGTGAAAGTAGTAACCATAGGCATTATGCAACTCTCTGTGCTCAACATCATCATGATGTAAAGCATCTCTGGGCATTGAGACCTGATTACAACAAATGAATCTTAACCGGTGGCTATCCATAATTTGGAAACCAAAGATTTATATTCAAGGGAACTTGGGATTTTCACACAATTTTGGGAGGTGAACAGTACTTCTATTTGAAGATCATTTGAAATTTTAATTTTGAGAGGAAAAAATTCAAAATTTCAGAACTTCGAGTAGCCAGCTTCCCTGCCCATGCTGGACACCCTACATCTGCCATAGCAATAACCCAACCAGGAAAATATATTTCAGCAGAATAAATCTTAAGGAACTGAACTAAAAAGATTTAAGATTCCCACCTCTTCTGACAATTTTTAATGTCAGCATGCTCTCTATCACAAAGGAAGTGCTTATTTCCAATATCTGATTCATTTCTTTCGCAACAGAAATATTGCATAATGATTGATATTATTTAGCTGTACATGGTGACAATCAGGCGGCAGAGGACTTATATTGCTTTTCATTTAAACAATCTATTTCAAGTCCTGAGCCTTAACCAAGAGGTACTCACAAGAGACCATCATTCAATCAGCATACCAAATAAACTGTCTTATATGTGAAAGACAAAATATAAATGATTTGTTTTTTTTAACAAATAAAGCAACCAACATAAACATGTCCTAGCATACTGAAACAAGTAGTATCAAGGATCAAAAAGCAATTTAGGATCAAAATGAAATGGCATACCTCTGGACCATTGAAGACAGAAGGTTCATTCATGTCATTCCAGATGTACAAGGATGGAGTTGAACCAACATAATTCTCATAAGAGAATTTTTCAGCCCACCAAGACCTAATCTCTGGATTCAACACATCCAAGTATGATGATGAACCAGGCCAGCACCACCCGTCAAAATCCTTCCCAGTTGCATCCCTTACATAATATCCCTTTTGGGACGCCTCCTTATGTATATAATAAGATTCATCCCTCTTAATGTGAGGGTCCACAATAGTGACCATATGCCTACCCTTTGCAGCCAACTTCTTCTGCATCTCTTCAGGATTAGGGAACAGCAGCCTATCCCACGTAAAATACTTTTTCCCATCTGTATGCTCGATATCAAGCCATAAAACATCATATGGGATGTCATGCTCATCAAATTTGGTATCTACATTATAAACATCCTCTTCATCCCTGTAATTCCACCTACACTGATGGTAAGCAATAGCAAACAACTGTGGCATTGCTGGCGTTCCAGTCACACTACTATACTGCCTAACCACATCTTTTGGCCCCGGACCAACAAAAAAGAAGGCATCCACAACACCAGCCTCGCTCATCCACAATGTATCGACCCTCTTTTGATCTGAAGGCAACATTAAAACAGAAGAAAACTCATCATTCCAACCAGCCCCCAGAACATCAATCTGCATTTCAGCAGCATTCAACCAGAAAAACCCGGAGCTCCCACGCGACTTCCCATGGGAAATCATGAAAGGTATGGAACCATAAAGTCCAAAAGGCGAGTCAGCAATATATTCAAACACATCAAGGTTAAAAAGCCGATATGGCTCAGAATCCTCCACCCCAGGCCCTCTAGTTGGCTTTAAGGCTAAACTAGTGGCATGTTCCGGAATGCCATAAACAAAATCCGCATCAAAGAATGCTACGTCAAAGCTAATACTCTGAGGTCCATACGGCCGAGTATCAGTGTGGCTCCTAAACCTCTCCTCCCAATCCTCATTTTCTCCTTTTTTCTCCCTCAGCTGTTCAAAATCAAACAAACCATTTGAGTTCAAAGACAACACTTTTTCCCCATTTTTCCCACTCTCCCTCACAAAAACCTCAAATGGGTCATGCCGAATCACACCCTCATATCCATCAGAAAGATAAATAACGGACAAGATATCCAACCCATCTTCACTTTTCTCGGTTTTTAACTTCTGTAACCACAACTTTTTGTTCAAAAACTCTGGCACAATCACATCAGGAACCTCAAATCTCTTCTTGCGCGGGCTTAAACTCTGGTCCTCATCAATCTTGAGCCTCAAGACACCATCTTGATACGCAGATATTGCGAGAACCAAAGGCTTAACAATGGGATTTTCTTGATTGTCAAGATTTTCTTGATTATCCAGATTTTCTTCAACTTTATCTTTGGGGATGAGTTTCGCTATGAGATCTCCATCGGAAATCGAGACATCGGTGGCGATAAGAGAGCAGGCACCGGGTTTCCGGGATCGAGCACGTTTGCAGAATGGGGTCTGATTGCAGTTTCTGAACTCATCTTTTTTCCAAGAAAAAACAGAATTAATGAAAATGAGGAATAACAGAATGGTATAAAGATTTATTTTCATGATGTTACAAAATTTTGGTAAAATAATGAATCACTACTCAGTGCGAGTGGAAATCATTCAAAGAATGGGTAGTGGCTAAGAACACAGAGTACGACGGATGAAAGAATGAGAAAAGAGGGTTACTTTTTAAAAATGGTTCGGCCACTTTGAATTTTCAATTATAGCACATTTTTACAATTGCTTTTCGAATGTTAAAAATGTCATTATATGTTATACAATTATAAAATATTATTTTATTTTTAAAAAAATACTATCATTTAAATTAACAAGTAAAGTCCTCTTTGAGCCATATTAAAATTTTCATTCTCATTTTTCTACTCATTTTCAACCACACATTCTTCAATAAAATAATATTTTTCATCACATTAATAACTTTTCCTTATTTTTCAAGAATAATTCCTGCTGTACAGGAATTTGGTTCACAGGCCCCTCACTGTACAGCAGGCCCCACCCAAATGTATTAAAAATATATATATGTGGCCCCCATCCCTTTGTGTCTCACCTAGCAGGCAAGCCCCTGTAATGCAAGCTCTGCTCATTTTTCAATCACACATTCTCCATCAATCTACTATTCCAAAATACATTCTTCCGAAATAATGTGGCTCAAACAAATCCTAAAAACTAAACACTTATCACTTAAAATTTCTAAATCAGATAACTTTTCTTATCTGTTTATTTTAACAAAGATAAAACTCTCTCATTTTTCAA
Organism: Fraxinus platypoda; assembly: GCA_903798405.1. Classification (NCBI taxonomy): domain Eukaryota; kingdom Viridiplantae; phylum Streptophyta; class Magnoliopsida; order Lamiales; family Oleaceae; genus Fraxinus; species Fraxinus platypoda. Next base: position 15,377 of record CAIGRT010231753.1, read on the forward strand.
CTGCTTCAACTTCAAATTTTCAAAAATTTATCGAACGCTGAATGATAAGTGTATTTTTGCACATTTAATACCTAAATATGCTTATTATTGATAAAAATGAGCGAGTTTCTTCTCACAATTATATTATTATTGTTTTTATAGGTAAAAATCACCCAAATAAATAGAACAAGACAAAAAGGATGAGAAAATGATCAAATTTGTGCAAAATTTTGAATTTGAAGACCAAAATGAACGAGTCCAGAAAGTTAAAGGACATTGAATGCAATTTAAGGAAGGCGTAAATGAAAGAAAATTTAAAATTTGAGGATCAAATTGTACAAGTTTAAAGTCGAAGGATATTGAATGGAAATTGCTAAAAGACTTGTGTACAAAAAAAAAGTGACTGAGAAGTGGCTCCTAGGCTCTAAAAAATCTAGGACCTTTTTGCTATTTGTCCGAAACTCTAGGGACCAAAGCTGCAATTTTTTAATAAGGCTTTTAAATTGAAACCCAGCTCTCTTCTTTTTCTTGGTATTTTGAGGACAAAATCAAGAGTACAACAAGGAAAATAAATCAAAAAGAATGTGGAAAATAATTGAGGAAATCAAGATTCGAGCAAATCCAACCAAAAAGGGTTTTATCTTTAATTTCATATTTTCTTTATTATTTTCTATCGTTTATGTTGTATTTGATAAATATTCTTCTTTGTTATCATTTATATAACATGGGCTAAATTTTATTATTGAGATTTATGGTTGAAACTTAACTTAGTTTGGATTAATTTCAACATTTGTTTTTTAATGTTTAAATGTTTATTTACATATGTATCTACTATTGTATTTCTTGCATTTTCATTTATGTGACCAATAAATGATTATGTTTAGTGATTTGTACATCGTTCGAGTGAAGATTGTACATGTCAGATCAAATAGTGGAAATCTTATNTAGAGATATACCACTAACCCTAGGTGACCCATTGAGTTATTTTCACAAATATTTAATGCGGTTGTTTGGTTTGAATCGACATAGAGATATAGTAGCTTAAACCAATCAATTAGAGTTAAATTCGCTCTAGAGAAGTAATTAGCTAAACTTGGAAAATCGAGTCTAATATCGTAAACGAGTAATTTATTAATTGATTTGTAGATAAATTAATTAAGTAATGGCTAAGCGAAACCATGAATCCCTACCACGTTTTCTTCCAAAAATCTCAAGTGTTTATATTTTCTTAATTTGTAGAGTTTTAGTTTATTTTTCCTTATTTTCTAAAATCTAATCTTATTGTGTGTTTGTTTTTATTTTTTTGTTAAAATTAAATTGATTAAAATTGTGTAATCGAAAGTAAACATTTCTCGAGTGATCGACAACTTGGACTCAAAAAGTCCACTTTATTACTTGAACGCGACCCAGCACTTGCGGTTTGCACTTTTTATAGCGAATACTGAACAAAAAAATATTTTTTACATCAATAATTTCAAATCAGTAAGTATATTTACGTATGTTTAATTTCGTTTTCGTTAAATTAATATACGATTTTAATCGATAAATCTTATTTTGACACAGATTAACATGTAGATAAAAAATTTTAACAGATCTATAATTTTTTAAGTATAAACGAGAAAAAAATTCATTTGCATGTATATTCTTTCAGATGAGATTCATAGAAATGTTAATTTCCTGCTAGCCTTAACTGGCAGCTCTTAATAGCCTTAGGCAACCGACTGTTAACAGTCTGCCCTACTTTTTTTTGAATAAATTTTCGTTGCTCAGTGGTTTGACCGATTTTTTGACTATTTTCTTATAATTAAAAATTATGTTTCGCTATGCAGATATGGTTGCAATCTCAGTTTATTACTTTGGTATCAAGACCCACGAACGATCAACAGACCTTCGGATATTAGTAACGACGTCCATTGAGAGTACGGAGTAGTTATGAGCTATCGAAGGCCTGGAAGACCAAATAATGAGCATTAGAGGATTTAATGGGCTCAACCGAGGAGAACTATGCTAAATTGGTCAAGTATTTCCATAACATGGGGACAACTACTATTTTTTATTGAGATGGAGGGCAATAATTGCTTTAGATTTTTCTTCATGACTCTTGGACAATGTATTTGGGTATTTTAAAATGTGATGCGACCCCTAATTCTAGTTGATGTACAACTTTGAAAGCTATATACAAGGCAAGTTGATTATTGATGCATATCAAGATGTCAACATCCAAATTTATCATCTTACATTCAGCATAGTTGATATCGAGAATTATCTGTCGATGCGTTGGTTCTTCACAAGACCGAGGGAAGTAATATGGGAAGTTGAGGATCTTGCCTTTGTAACTGATCGGGGACTGTCTATAATAAATTGTATCACTGAAATTTGAAAACCAAAGATTGGCTAACCAAGAGGGGGGTGAATTGGTTATTAAAACTTTTTCGTTAATCACTCAAGATTTTAATATAATGAACACGCAAATGATAGAGAATAATCTAATCACAAGTAAACACGTAAATGAAACAATATAGATTTGCGAAGCCCAAGATTGGCTAACCAAGAGGGGGGTGAATTGGTTTTTGAAATTTTTCGTTAATCACTCAAGATTTTAATATAGCGAGCACGCAAATGATAGAGAATAATCTAAACACAAGTAAACACGTAAATGAAACAATATAGATTTGCGTGAAGTAAATGTGTTAAGTAAAATGGAAAGAGAGTGCAAACGATATGTTATGGAGGTTCGATCTAATCCAATGATCTACATCCCCCGTTACCAAACTCTTCGGCACGAGTAATGCCTTTTTCACTATGTTGATTGACTTATGGCGCAATCCAACCTTTTACAACGCTTCCGGTGACTTACAATCGAGGAGCATCGATCATTTTACAACGTTGAGCTTTTCGGGACATCAACACGACCCTCAATACAAAATGAGTTTACAAGTGAAAAACTTCTCTTCTTAATAAATGATGAGTACAAGATTAAGTATAAGAAGAGAGGTAGGCAAACACTTTAATAAATAGCAATGAATGGAGCTCAAGTGTTTGATGTGTAAATCTTTGATGTAAGAATGATTTTCAAGAATTAGTTTTGATCAAAGATTTTTCAAGAGCAAAGTGATTTGATAATAAATGATTTGTAGGATCAATGTCGGCTCAAGGTTTATCAAATTTGATGCTCAAAAAGTGTATTTACAAATGGTAGGTGAGTTGGTATTTATAACAGTTGAAAAATGCCAAAGTCTCTGTCCAACCGGACGTCCGGATTAGAACCGGATAACCCAACTTACCGTTAGAAACACTTTGTCAGAATGGTCAAAAAAGTGATCGTTGTTGGCGAACCGGACGTCCGGTTCGCCATCCGGACGTCTGGATGACCATATTGTTTCTGGGTCATTTTCCTTTTTGTTTTGTTTGCAAATAATAATGTTTTTCCCTGATTTTTCAATATAAGTTTGTTTTGATCGTTTTCGAGAAAAATGTTAAAAATACTTTCTTTTGTAGAATAATTTTGTGCAAACGTTTTTGTCTCGTAAAATTGTGTCGAGTGCGAGAAAATCATTACTCTAGCTCGAAAGTGTCATTGCTAGGATTTAAAGTGATTTACCTTTACAATCGACTCAAGAAAAATCTAGTTACAAAGTCTTCGACAATATGGCGCGAGTTTGAAATAACGTAAAGCTTGTCTTTATGAGTACTCGATCAATCTTTGTTTGAGCTTCCTTGATTGACAACATTTCGTTCAATAACTTTGACTCAATTTGCCAACATGTCAATTTAAGGATTAAGTTAGAGATAAACATAAGTTGTTTGTTATAATCAAAATATAGGTCAACAAATTTTTTTTCGAGGCACATCATAGATATTGCATGTACCATATACAAGCAACTTGAAGACTAGGTATCGGGGCAAAGGCATCGTTTCATTGTTCAGGAGAGCGACCGAATCTTAAAGTGTTGAAGAATGTAATAAATTCATTGTTGAAATAGAAAGTAAATCATTCCAGTATGGGAGAATCTAACAAAAATAAGAATTGAACATTAGGCGTGTTCATATTTTATAGGACGTCAATACAATGTGATGACGTTAAACAATGCAGAGTCTCTCAATGCATTATTCAAGAAGGATCGAGAATTACAAATTCTCACAATGATTGAAAACATTCGTAACAAACTGTAGCAGTGGTTTCACGATCGACGTACGGAATTACAGAGTTGTACGAGCGTGTTAGCACCGGTTCAAGAGGATAAACTCTTCGAGGTTGAAGAGGTTGCAAGGAAGTTGAATGTGGAACCACTGGATTAGTTGCGCTTCTTCGTGAAATGTGCATTTAATATCGCATACATGGTGGATTTAACTGATAACACTTACACTTGTAGTCGATTTCGGTTGGAGAATTTTCCATGTGAGCATACAATTGCAGTGACTATGTATAGAGGTTTTGTAGCGAGAACCTTATGATCTCCTTATTACACGGCTGATTATCGGAGAGCAATGTATGCTGAGATTATATTTCATTTACCGAATAAAGTCGAGTGGAAAGTTTCCGACCATATTCTTCCATTTAATAGTTTGTTGCCACCAAAACCTGAATCGCGTGGTCCTGAACGTCCAAGTGCTTCTAGAATATCATATACCGAAAAGTTTTTTCGATCGCATAGGTGCTGCAGGTGCAAAGCAATAAGGCATACTCACCAATTTTGTACAAGTTAGATTCCCCTAAATTACAATTAGACGAATGTATAATGGTATCGCTGTTAAATATACAATATTTACAATTATTTCACAATTAAATAAATAAATAAATATACAATATTTATATATTTTTTACAATATTTACAATTATTTCAAAATTTAATAAATAATTAAATATACAATATTTATATATTTTTTACAATATTTACAATTATTTCACAATTAAATATAAAATATTTATATTTTTTTACAATATTTACAATTAGTGTACAATTAAATAAACAAGTAAATATATAATATTTACGGATAACAATTGAACTAATACAAATTGCAAGCTAACGTATTCCTCTAATTTTGTATCTAAAATTGGTTGATTCTAGGGCTGTCCGTGGGTCGGTTCGGTTCGGTTCTGAAGAGAACCGAACCGACCCAAAACTTTTGGGTATTTAATAAATGGACCCATCTGGTCCAAATATAATTATGGAACCGTTCGGGTTCGGTTCTATTCGGTTCGGTTAGGTTCCATTCGGTTCCATACCATAATTAATTTTTTTAACATTTACAGCAGCACTACATAAATACAACTAATGACATTTCATTCGAAACTTTTACAAATTAACATAGCCCAATTCAAAAACATATAAATAACTAGTTGTCCAATAAGATTAATTCAATGCATACAAATATAAAAAAATAGATATTAATATTACATCAACACTACATAAAGTAAATTCATTTNAAAAAAAAATAGATATTAATATTATATCAACACTACATAAAGTAAATTCATTTGCAAATTCAGGAGAGAGAAGTGATCTTAGAATCTTATCTCATTTGAAGGCTTTAAATTTAATGAGCAAATTTGAAAATGGGCTAATGGATCCCAAATTCCACTGTTTCTTCATTCTTGTCTTTAAAATGGGTTAATGGATTTTAAAATGATTTGGGCTTTAAAATTAAAATTACGAAATGATCTGATTTATTTAATTAATTTGCTAATTTATTTAGTAAAAAATAAAATAATTTAATTAATTCAATATAAAAAATGAAAAAAATTATTTAGTTTCGGTTCTTGGTCTAGACCCGAGACTCGACCCAAACCCATCGGTTCTCGATTCGGGTACCCGTTCGGAAGTTTCGGTTCTTGGTCTAGACCCGAGACTCGACCCAAACCCATCGGTTCTCGATTCGGGTACCCGTTCGGGTATTTAATTTATGAAGAACCGTTCGGTTCGGTTCGGTTCGGTTCGGTTCGGTCCGGTCCGGTTCGGTTCGAGACTTTTTGACACCCCTAGTTGATTCCACCAACCTTATGTGTTATATTAAAAAATTCAATATATTTTATTGTGAACATGTCACAATCGCTCCCGCAATTAAATAATAATTTGTTAGTTCGGTATCGTATAACTAAAAACTAAGTTTTCAAATAAAAAAATTATAAATATTTACGATTTCGACTGTCTCGCCGTTACCATGTCCCGCACGATGGCTAGTTTGTCCTGCACAATCACCCAACCTGTTTAGCCATCAAAAGAATGATCACAGCCACTGGCTCCAGATTAAGCTCGAGATGACCCAGTGTCAGACATAAATGATCAGAATCGTACACATAAATAGTAGAATCAGCAAAGTTGGAGTGATAATGATAATGGCACGTAGGAGCTCGATGCTCAATATAACTTGGCCAAAAATATCAAATGATCTTGGATATTTTTGGGCATGATCACAACAAGTCTATATCCAAGTCGATGAGTTACATTAGGAAACACCAATAAAAACATGGAGTTATTTTATTTAATAAACAAAAAATTATGTAAACATAATAAATAACAATTGCGATATTGCACTTACACAGTCGGCGAGCCAAGCTCTTGAAGTCGTGATGTCATGAAACTACTTATACACGTTTGGGTCGTCCTTTGAGCTATCGAGTGGCTAGTTCTAAAAAAAATATTAAAAGAAGTATAGATGAGTTAGTGTAGTGTACCTTACTAAAATCATAAAATAATTACTCGGGCATAATTCTTCTTTACTCTATCTCGAACACTTTCCACTAGCATACTCTACAAATAAAAAAATGATTCTAATGCACCATCATCTATCCACAACGGTGCGTGACCTCCTCTCCATCACCCTCTTCGTCACCCCGTTTGTCACCCCTTCATCTGCCGCTATATCGACTCGAAGCGCTAAGACCTCATCCTGAAGGTCTACTATATGGCCTCGTAGTACTACAACATCATGGCATAAATCTGCTACCTCGTCACTCAACTCTCACCGTAGCGCCCCTACCTCCTCTCGTAGCACGCACACCTCCTCTCTCAACTCATGTCATAATGCACCCACCTTCTCCGCCATAAATCCAGTCGGGTGGACATACAGATCATCAAAATAATGACTCTAACTGTGAGCAGGAGATCCACGGGGGAGGAGTCTGGATAGAGGAGAAGGAGATCTCATCAGCGGAGGTAATCCCCTCGACGAAGGTGATATCCAAGGTGAAGATGATTGTTGATCAATTGGACCGCGCTCCTACACAAATAACAACATTAAAAATTATTAGCTTAATTAAAAAAGACTAACTCATACAAAACGTTAATCAATAAATTATATTCAATTCACATATACAATCTCGATATAGGATAGAATCGGGCATCTAGTCTTTTTGAGTATGTAGAATGGCTAATTCAAGCACAAAACCTCGACCCTCCTCTTCCATCAACTACGTCAACCCAGTTAGGATTTCAAGCTGACATATTGATTTCGATTAGTTAATGATTACGTGTTGAGATTTTGAAACGACATACAATATAAATCGCAAATGTATAATACTCATTTGAGGATCGTCGATGAGAGCTGATAACTGTTTGCCGGTGGACAACCATCTGCTTGGGATGCTTGCCAATGATACATTCGAGGGCAGCATGTATCCCCTTACCTCGCAAATTGGGAACCCAAAAGGAAGACAGTCTCATATGCCCAAATCTACAACACATACAATTATTATATATAAATTTAGTATAAATTTTTTTTTTGTGTTGATCACCTTAAACATTTACTTGCATTGCTAAAGGCAATCCATGAGTATTGTACTTATGCAGGACCCTTTGGGTTTCAAGTGTGATCTGGAGAAGGCATGCACGGTGTCCTCAAAACATCTCCAGCCCTACGGATATTTGTTGAAGGCGTCGATGTCGTCAACAACTTGTAAATGAAAATGGTTGATTGTGGTCTCTTTGTGATGATACTTCACCACACTCTCAAGGCTATAGACCAGTCCGAGCTTCAATTTATCCAACATCTGGTCGCACTCCCTGATTGCGCCAATCAACTATGGTAGAAGCATAATCCATTGTCCCTGAAAATATTCGTCGTACATCCTATTGCTTCTTTGAATACCGTCGTTGGCTGCTTCGTCACTCGTAATCTTCAATCCAGACAAACTCAAATATAGAGAAACTAACAACCTTGCCCCCAAGGTCGAAGTGGAGGGTATCGTCGTCAACTAACCTAAGCAACTGACATATTAATGCATTAATCATCTGCCCGGAGTACTCCACCTTTCTCAACTGATACAAGGGCCATAGGAAGGACCAACGTAACATATCTCCATGCTGATTATCCAGAACTCCAATACAGTAGTAAAACTATCAAAACTACTATTCCAAGTACATTTTCCTACCATCGTCACAACTTTGCATCTAGATAATACTTCATCCTGCAAAAATTCAAATATTAGAACTTTCAGCAAAAGATAATGGAATAAACTATAATCTCAGAAAATTAAGCGAACCGAATTATAACTACTGTGCACAAGAAATAAATTCATTTTACATCGACGCTAATGAAAACATAAATGATTTAATAAATTAAAGGAAAAGAAAAAAAGGGAATTACAGACAAAAATAAAAAAGAAAAATAAATTAAAGAAAATAATAAAAAATATAAAAATAAAGAATCAAAAAGAATTTTAAATTGAAAAAAAATATTTATAATATGAAGAAAACAATTAAGAAATTTTAAAACTATTTAAAAAAAATTATAATAAAAATAAAACAAATAAAACAAAATTAAATTAAATTATAAAAATTAAATAAAGAGAGAGTCATCAACGTATTCCACAATTGTAGGGTTCTATTGCATTCATTTCCTTTTTCTCGTCGAGTTTGTATGTTATAGATGCCGCTTAGTTCATATATTATATATCCTAAACTAGTCACTAACAGTTACAGGTTGACTCTATGAATAACTTCCCATTGGAGTGCGTCATAAGAAGGGTGTTTAGAAATTCACAAGGAGATGAATGTATGCTACTCTGCCCTATTGATATGTAAGCTAGGTTGCAAGACTCTGGTTAGAATGCATGTGTTATACTTTTGGTAAGCGTATGGCTAAAAAGTAACAAATGGGTTGACTATTTGAATGGTAAATAAATTTTGTCAAGTGTTACTACTTAATAACTGAACTTAAAAATATATCTTAATGATCATTGAACTTTGTCAATATTTAATAATTGAATTTAAAAATGTATCTATATATGATTACTGAACTAAGCACCGTGTTACCCATTTATTACTCAAGTGAAAAAATTAGTTAAGTTCAACAAACGACGTCGACTTGAGTGATGGATGGACAACATGGTGCATAGTTCAATGACCATTAATTTTTAAGTTCACCTATAAAGTAGCAACGCTTGGCAAAGTGATCATTGATATACATTTTTAGTTTCAACTATTAAGTAGTAACAATTTCGTTTTCTCTCAAATCAATCTCCGTGAAACAAGAAACTAACTAAAATGAAGGGAAAAAAGAAGAAACTCAAATCGACCTCAATTTCCTTGGCACTAATTCGAACATTCTTGTACTTTTATTTAATTTTTATCTGTCAATTTATTTCAGTGTGTTCCTACTATCTCTTTCTGGCTTTTTATGCTAAGCTCGAGATACGGTGGATTGATATGAGTTGATTCGAAAGCCAAAAGTGCTTTTCACCGTGGGAAAAAAGAAACACAACAACAAAAAGACCAAAAATAGCAATAAGAAATTGTCAATGAACTAAACAATTTGATAATTCAAGTGAATGAAGCGGTAGTTGCCGATGGAGGGTATAGGCTAGTCGGGAATTTAATGACTCCGCAAATAATTAAGAGCCAATCTAGCAATGTATATCCTCCATTTAGACAACAAAACTTTCAATTGAAGACACCCATTTATTTTCAGAATGAACATTAGCAATAATTTTATTTTTCTTCGATTTAGAAGTCTCTATTTTTCCAATTCCTCTTTTTTTCCCTTTATTTTCTTTGATTTCTTCCCTCACATAAGTCGATTTGAGGGGCTTAATAAATGAATTTAAAAAATGTATCTCAATGGTCATTGAATTATGTCAAAAGCTACTACTTAATGACTCAACTTAAAAAGGTATTCCAATGGTCACTTAACTATGTCGAATGCTACTTAATATTAGCTGAATTTAAAAATATATTTCAGTGGTCACTGAACTATTGATTTAGTCCTAACCAAGCAAGCCTTTTTTAGATTTATGGTTGGCAAATCCAAATTGAAAGCTAGTAGCAACAAAGATTTTTCACTCTTGTTACAAAAAAGATCTTGTTTTTGCGTTGATTAATCTGACTAACATTAAACTTGGTAAAATGAAATCGTTGAATAATTAAAAATTAGATTATTCAAGAATACACATTGAATGCTAAAATCTAGTCGTAGAAATGTAAGTACATTGAAAATGTATGAAATACTACTACTAATGAAATTCACTAAATATATCTTGTAAAACCTAATATGTATACCAATGAAATTGATTAAATATGTCACTTCAAGTAATTAAATTTTTGCAATATATTCTTGTGAAAATTAGAATGTTTCGTACTATCAAAAGTTGGGCTCGCCGCAGGGCGGTACTCCGGCATTAACCTCCCCGACTTGAATCGCACTCCACATGCATTACAAAGTGTCTTTGGTCCCAATGGACCCATCCTCCACTGTGGTGTCTTCTCAGCTTGGCAATGAGTGCACCTCAGTTTCGTATCTTTCGATGAATTCCGTGAATGACTCTGAGGTCTGTTGCTCCTACCTTCAATTGCCTGTTTCTCGTCGGTCTGTTCTAAAAAATCGTACAAAACCCCTTTCCCTTTCCCTTTCCCTTCATCTTCAGATTCTTGCTTCTGAGAGCCATAAAAATGGAGTTTTTCTGGATTATGGTTTCCTCCGAAGCCCTGAAAATCATTCAAAAACAAGGGCATGTTCATGTTTTCACGAGCATCCAATGAAAGGGTATTGGTGTGTTTCTTGGATGAAAATCGACCTGAAGAGTAGGATTTATGTTCTGGTGACTGAAATAATCCATTTAATGAAATTAAATCATCGTTAAAGGATGGAAAAAAATCCACGTCTTCAAGTCTATCTTGTGGTATGCATAATGGATTCTTTGATTCAGTAGGAATTCCGTCTTGGTCCAAGCCCAAGTCTTCCCATGTTAAGTCTGAGAGAGATGGAAACTCTCGTGGATTTTCTGCAGGCATAGGTAGAGAGAAGTCTGGAGGTGTTTACATATATATACAACAGGGGCATTTGTGTATATATATAAGCCCCCTGTGGGAGTTGAAAAGTTTTTTAATTGGTTAGGAGAGATGTACATGACAAAACAGAAACCTAGGACTCTTCGGAAACGTCAAGGTTAATCTCTTGAATGAATGAGAATCCTACACGTAAGAGAATGTCGTGTTTTGTGCCAATAGTATAAAAAGTTGTGAGTTTATTGGATGTGGACGAGTTTAGGGAATTAATGCAATTAATTAAGTAGAAGACTTGTACGTTTGTTAGAATACATGCGACCATACGGCTACCCGCCCTAAAAAAAAAGAGTAATGCTACATGTACATAATAGTCTACATAATGGTCTACACAATTACAAGTAGTATTGATCAAAACCTTTAATTCAAATCTGACACTTTCACATCACCCACAGGATTGTTGCCACATCACATTGTGTTAAAGATTATATATACTTATTATGTACACTTAACATTTTCCTTTATCTATTGACATATATATCGAGTTTCATTAGCATTTTCCAAAAAAAAAAAACTTTTGCAATATTTAAAATTATTCACTTATTTCGAAAGAGGTCGATTCTTATCTTTTTAAGCTTCAATCGGGGAGATAGATGGGATGACACGAATAGTCTTTGATTCAGTGATAATATCTATTGGACGGGATAAACAACATAAAGTGATGGCTAAATCATTGAAGAATATTATTCAAAATAGGATTAAAAGGAAGAATTGAAACTTTTTGAACTTATCCATGAATATAGTAGAATTTAACATCAAATACATTGATAATTTCGACAAAATAATATTTTTGGCCAATCTTGACTTGAAAATAACATGCTAAATTGATAATTCGCTAAATCATTGTTAAAAAAAAGTCATATAGATCTCATGTAATATATAAATTAATAATTTCCTGACACGTAGTTCATATTATTTGACTAGGAGGCCTTCCTAAAATAGAGTTTTTAGTGGTTGACGTTCATAAAAAAGGAATAGCATGGTACATAGAACAATTTACAAATTTAATTAAATAATATT
>CAIGRT010231779.1:0-10056 GCA_903798405.1 Fraxinus platypoda
TGACTATTTAGGGTATTAACCCGTCCAACATCTAGTCCCACTCCCTGATTGCGCCGATCAACTGCAACAGAAGCAACATCCCATGTCCCTGAAAATACTTCTCGTGCAGCCTATTACTTCTTTGAGCACCGTCAGTAGCTGGCTCGTCGCCAGCTATTCTCAGTCCAGTCACGAGAACAAACTTAAATATGGAGAAAGTAACGATCTTGCCCCCAAGATCGAAGTGAAGGGCATCACCATCGACTAGCCTAAACAGTTGACATAGTAATGCATCAATAATCTGCCTGAAATACTGTACCTATCTCAACTGATACAAGGGCCTTAGGAAGGACTGACGTAGGATATCTATGTGCTCATCATCCAGCAACTCCAACACAGTAGTAAAACTGTCAAAGCTACTGTTCCATATACATTTTCCTACCATCGTCTCAACCCCACAGCTAGATGGCACTCCATCTTCCGAAAATTCAAATATTAAAAACTTCAATAATATATAATGGAATAAGCATAATTTCAAAAAATTAAGCGAATCGAATTGCAGACAAAAATAAAATAATAAAATGTAGAAAATTAAGAATTAAAAAAATTTCAAATTGAAAAAATAAATTTATAACATGAAAAAAACAATTAAGAAATTTTAAAACTATTTTCAAAAAAAATTATTATAAAAATAAATTAAATAAAATAAAATAAAATTATGAAAATCAAACAAAGAATATAACATTATTTAAATAAAATTGAAAAAATTAAATTTTATCACAAAAAAAAGACAATAAAAATATTTTTAAATTGAAAAGAAAAAAAAAAAAAAACTTTGGGCTAAATGTTTAAACGGCTGATTGAAAACAATTGGAAACAAATAATTTTAAATTAAAAAAAACAATTAAGAAATTTTAAAACTATTTCCAAAAAAATATAATAAATAAATAAAACAAAAGAAAAGAAAATTGTGAAAATTAAATAAATAGCAAAAATATTAGTTAATTAAAATTAAAAAAATTATATTAACAAAGAATACAAATATTATATAATTATAATTAGAAAATTAAATTTTATCTTATAAACAAAGGATTAAAAATAATTTTAAATTGAAAAGAAAATGAAAAAAAAAAGGGGTCGATTGTTTAAAACAATCGATCGTTAACAGCCGGAAAAAATAATTTTAAATCAAAAAAATAAACAATTAAGAAATTTTAAAATTATTCCAAAAATATTATAATAAAAAATTAAAAAAGGAATTTATGAAAGTTAAATAAATAATATAAATATTATTTAATTAAAATTGAAAAAAATTATATTAACAAAGAATACAAATATTATATAATTAAAATTAGAAAACAAAATTTTATCTTAAAAACGAAGGATTAAAAATAATTTTAAATTGAAAAAAAAAATGAAAAAGAAGTCCTTTGAGCCCACTGTTTAAAACGGTCGATTGTTAACAGTCGAAAAAAATAATTTTAAATCAAAAAAATAAAAAATTAAGAAATTTTAATATTATTCCAAAAAATTATAATAAAAAAAAACAAATTAAACAAAAGGATTTTTATGAAAATTAAATAAATAATATAAATATTATTTAATTAAAATTGGAAAAAATTAAATTAATAAAGAATATAAATATTATATAATTAAAATTAAAAAATTTAAATTGTATTATAAAAATAAAAGAATTAAAAATAATTTTAAATTGGCAAGAAAATAAAAAAGGAAAAAAGGTCGTTATGCCGACTATTAACAGTCGGCCAAATCTAACTGTTTCTCGTCGAAAATGATGAGATATCGCCATTTTCGACGAGTTTAAGCTCCAAAAATCGAAAAAATAAATACTATACCCAATAATCTATTTGAATAATGAAGAATATAAACATTATACATAACAATTTAAAATAAAAAAATGAAAAATCAATCTCATAATCCAAAAATAAAACTAACATTGTTAAAGATAATAGCTGGTATGTTGTGGTCGGCATTAGATTTGACCGTGACATGTTTCTTCCATTGACCCGACTGTGGACTGTGGTAGACGTTGGTATTCCTTCCTCTCAAACAACAATAACAATAACAATAACAATAACAATAACAAAATAACAATAACAATAACAATAATAATAATAATAAAATTCTCATTATTATTATAAAAGAAATTCCATGATTTCTGAAATAAAATTAATACACATAAAAATTAAGCTAGCCAATACATTATCATATTATTTTCCATTTCATGTTGGATCCATTTTTCATTTTATTTAACACACAAGTGTGAGTATATATATATATACTCATACCTATTAATCAATTTTTTATCCAATCCATATTATTATTATTATTATTTTACTAAATTTTCAACATACTTCACCCTTGACATTATACATTATAACATTTTACTTCTCATCTTATCATATAACTAAATCAAAATAATTTAAGTTTAAGCCTCAAATGCTAAATGTTTTCTCTCCAATTGACCAAGTCCACATATATACATATATAAATTGCCCAATTTCCATAACCAATATCATGATGATATTAACAACTATTATAGTAAATCATTTTCTATCCCTACTTTCCTTCTTCTTTAATTACTTCAAACCAATTTTCTCCATTTCATCCTTTTACCATCTTTACCCCAAATCTCTTTCACAAGATCTTTGATAATGCAAGCTAAACAAACTAAACTCATTATTTCTTGAAATAACTTATAGATTTTTAAAACTTTTAGCGTTAAGATTTTGGAAATAGAGAAATTATAATTCACCATCCTTGATTTAATTAATTAAATTTAACTCTAATTTTATCTTCCTTCAATTATTAAAAATTCCCACTCATAAATAAATTAAGTACTTAAAACAAATAATTAATTAAATTATTATCTAAATAAATAAGTAATTAACTAAACAATTAACTACATAATTCAAGTACTAAAAACAAACAAATAGTTAATTAAATTATTAACTAAATATATAAATAATTAACTAAACAATTAACTAAGCAATTAACTAATTAATTAACTTATATAAAGAAAGAAACTGGAACTTACCTGAAAAGGAAGGAAAATGGAGGCGTGTCTGATTCATCATTCATTCCCCTATAGGGGATGAGAAGGGTTTAAGGTGTAATTTCTCAAATTGCACTTTTAATCCTTTGGTAAATATGCAATTATGCCTTTTGTAATCAAATTACACAATTAACCCATATGATAAAAATGTCAATATTTTATTTGTTTGTGAAATTACATATTTGATCCATGGGTAAATATGCAATTACTCCATTTTAAATAAAATTGCACTTCCAATGCCCATAATACTATTTTAATTATAAATTCATATATCATTTATACTATCAATTCAATTAAGTCTCTAATTTATTTATTTATTTTTATTTATTTATTTACTTTCTAAAATATTAAAAATTTTGCTAGAAAATTTCGGGATGTTACATTACCCCCACTTAAAGAAATTTCGTCCTCGAAATTTAAAACCCACCGAATAATTCTGGATATTTAATCTTCATATCTTCTTGCTGTTCCCATGTTGCTTATTCTGAGGTTTGATTTCTCCACAAAACCTTGACAAGTGAAATACGTTTGTTTCGTAATTGTCTAACTTCTCGAAGTAAAATTTCCACTGGTCTTTCTTCATGGGTTAAATTAGTTTCTAGATCCATTGGATTATCCGGTAATATATGTGAAGCGTCTGGAACATATTTTCGAAGAGTAGAGACATGGAATATATTGTGTATTCGATCCATTGAAGCTGGTAAGTTCAACTTATAGGCTACTTTACCAATCAATTCCAAGATTTCAAAAGGACCAATATATCTAAGACTAAGTTTTCCCTTTTTCCCAAATCTAAATACCATTTTCATTGGTGCAACTTTCAGAAACACTTTGTCTCCGACTTCGAATTCTAATGGTCTCCTTCGTCTATCGGCATACTTCTTTTGATGATCTTGAGCGGTAGCCAGGCGTTGGCGAATATTCTTTACTGCATCGACCATATTTCATACTAGTTATGGCCCTAACACCTGTTTCTCTACAATTTCATCCCAATGTATAGGCGATCTACATTTGCGACCATATAAAACTCAAAAGGAGTCATTCCAAATGAAGACTGGTAACTATTATTATACGAGAATTCTATCAAGGGTAGATATTTGCTCCATTTTCCCTGAAAATCTAAAGTACAAGGCGTAACATATCTTCTAATGTTTGAATGGTTCGTTCCGACTGGCCGTCTGTTTGAGGATGAAATGTTGTACTAAAGGAGAGTCGAGTACCTAAATCCTGGTGTAACCCTTTCCAGAATGACGACAAGAACCGAAGATCCCGATCGGATACTATTTATGTTGGTATACCAAGTAAACGTACAATTTCTTGTACATATATTTGGGCATATTGTTCCGAGGTAAAAGTGGTTCGAATAGGCAAAAAGTGTGCCGACTTAGTTAGTCGATCCACTATAACCCCAATAGCATCGTAATTCTTTTCTGTTCGCGGTAATCCCACTATAAAATCCATCGTAATCTTTTCTCATTTCCATTCGTATTTGCAAAGGTTGGAGAAGTCCTGCTGAGCGTTGATGTTCGGCCTTAACTTGTTGACAGGTCAAGCACTTACTCACATATTCTGAAATGTGATATTTCATTCTCGACCACCAAAAATGGAGTTTAATATCACGATACATTTTTGTAGCTCCTAGATGAACAGAATATGAAGTGTTATGAGCTTCTGCGTAGACCTCAGCTCGAAGAGTTGACTCATTAGGTACATAAATTCGATTCGAAATAAAATTACTCCATCTTTTGCTACCTGATACACTGAGTTTTTGCCATCCAAAATCTGCTAACGGATTCGTTTTAAGGTTTGATTAATCAACTGTTGTTCTTTGATACGTTCCCGTAATGTAGGTTGAGCTGTGACATTCATATTTCCACAAATTTCTAGGTTAAACAGTTGAACATCTCGTTGTAATTGTACTGGTAACTTATTTCCATGCAAAGTCTTTCGACTAAGGGCATCAGCTACAACATTAGCTTTTCCGGGATGATAATTGATACTACAATCATAATCCTTGACTAACTCAAGCCATCGACTTTGTCGCATGTTCAACTCCTTTTAAGTGAAAAAGTACTTCAAACTCTTGTGATCTATATAAATCTCACAATGTTCTCCATAAAGGTAATGCCTCCAAATTTTCAATGCAAACACTACAGCTGCTAATTCTAAATCATGGGTAGGGTAATTCTTTTCATATTCCTTCAATTAGCGTGACGCATAAGCAATAACCCTACCATTTTGCATTAAAACACAACCAAGTCCATTTCTAGAGGCGTCACTATACACCACAATTTTTTTAAAGGCAGACGGAATAGCTAGTACCAATGATGTAGTCAGCATATTCTTAAGTTCCTGAAAACTTCGCTCACATGCCTCCGTCTAATTAAAAGATACTCTTTTTCGAGTTAATTGGATTAATGGAATTGCAATCCTCGAAAATCCCTCGACAAAACGACAATAATATCCTGCAAGTCCCAAGAAACTTCGAACTTCCGTGATAGTAGTCGGTCGTGGCCAATTTGTTACAGCTTCGATCTTACTCGAGTCAATAGAAATCCCCGTTTGCAGAAACTACATGACCAAGAAATACCACTTGCTTAAGCCAAAATTCACATTTCGTGAATTTCGCAAAAAGCTTATTGGCTCGTAAAATAGATAGAGCCTGACGTAAATGTTGAACGTGTTCTACTTCACTCTTAGAGTAAATAAGGATATCATGAATAAAAACGATAATGAATTTATCTAAATATTCTTTGAACACTCGATTCAGTAAGTCCATAAACACAGCAGGGGCATTAGTTAAACCAAATGACATGACCAAAAATTCATAATGTCCATATCTGGCATTGAAAGCAGTTTTCGGTATATCTTCTTCTTTAATCTTTAATTGATGATATCCTGAACGAAGATCAATCTTGGAGTATATTGTAGAACCTTGAAGTTGGTCAAACAGATCATCTATCCGAGGAAGAGAATATTTGTTCTTCATTGTCACTTTATTTAGTTCTCGATAATTAATACACATTCTCATTGTTCCATCATTTTTCTTAACAAGCAAGACTGGAGAACCCCAAGGAGAAAACCTTGGGTGAATGAATCCCTGATCTAGAAATTCTGTAATTGTAGTTTCAACTCTTTAAGCTCTGCAGGTGTCATGCGATATGGGGTTTTTGAGATTGTACGAGTGCCAGGAATTAGATCAATGGCAAAATCAATTTCTCGATCAAGAGGTAATCCTGATAACTTTTCAGGGAAAACATCAGGAAATTCTCGAACTACTGGAATTATATCCAAAGAAATTTCTGGTTTCATTTCAGTGTTATAAACATGGACCAAATAACCTTTACCACCCTGTTGTATCATCTTCCGTGCTCTAATAGCTGATACTAGCAAAGTAGATAAACGTTTGACCATTCCTTAGAAGGTTACTAATTCACCATTTGATAAACGAAAAGTAACGACTTTCCTTGAACAATCTAGATTGGCTCGATACTTTAACAGCCAATCCATACAAAAAATGACATCATAGTCTTTCATATCCAGAAGAATAAGGTTTGCAGGAAGAGAATAAGTGTTGATCATCAGCTCACAATCATTTATTATTTCTTTAGTTCGTAATGTTTGACCAGATGGAATAAGTACCTCTAACTCAGACTTCAAACTATCAGTTAGCAACTGAGTCCTTCTAAACATGCTAATAGATATAAAAGAGTGGGAAGATTCAGAATCAAATAAAGTATAAGCAAAAGTTCCAGCAATAGGAAGCTTACCAACAATGACTGCTGGAGTGTTGCTTGAAGTACTTTCATTCAATGCGTAAACCCTAGCAATAGCACAATTTCCATTATCCTTGATTTTCTCCGTGCATACACGTGATATATGTCCTTGTTTACCACAATTATAGCTAGTAATACACGAGCCAGTGTGAACCTTGTTACACTTAGGGCATATAGCGCTACCCACTGGTTGACCGTCGAGACGTGGCCTCTTCCCATGATTATTATTTGGAGGTCAGACATTATTTATTGGCCCTTGTTTAAAATGAGGTCCTCTCTTTAAATTATTTGAATTGTTGCCTATCTGCCAATGAGCTCGTTTAAGGAAATTAGAGTGATACTACTCCCGTGCTCCAGCAATATAATTCTCTACTTGCTCTGCTTCTAGTGCTCGTTCTGCAATATTGGCAAAAGTCACTCCCTGGGTGCCACTATCTTCACATCTCGATATAAATCCGGTCGGAGCCCTTCAAGAAACCGTTCCACCTTATGCTCATTAGTGCTGACTATATGAGAAGCAAAACGAGAAAGTTCCTCAAATTTTCTAATATACTCTCCAACTGACATAGTCCCTTGTCGCAGTTGAATAAACTCATTTAACTTTTGTTGTCTAGCAGCTGCAGTAAAATATTAAGTTCCTTAAATCGAGTCCATGTCATAGAGTCTACAAACTCAATGCTTTGCACTGTATCCCACCAGAATCCAACACTGCCTCGTAGCATAAAAGCAGCATAATTTACCTTTCGGTATCTGGAACTCTACTATATTTAAACATGTTCTCCATCGTACGTACCCACTCTTCTGCTTTCATTAGTTCAACAGTCCCATCAAAAATGGGAGGGTTTAGTTTCCTAAATCTCTTTCCAACATTCTCATCGATTCTTGGAGCCGGTATAACTTGCATATACTGATTAAGTTGTTGTGATTAAATCTCTACTAACGCTGTCGACCGCTCTATTACTGCATCTCGGTTATTTCCGTTGGTCGTAGATCCACTTGCCTCAGCCATCTAACAGAAAGTAGGCTTTTAAGCCTGTGACTAATATACGTACCTTTAAATATTGGTGGAACAAAAGTCTAAACTTGCTTATGAAAATTTTTCATTTTCATAAATCTTAAAACAAACCACATATTTCCTAACTTATATAAGATGATTCCCTTAATATAATCACACTTATAATTAATCATTCTCACTAGCAATTCAAAACATAATTTTATTAAATAAATTCAGTAAGTGTAATTTCAAAAACAAACAATATACAAACCAGCATGCCGTCATTTACTCAATCCCCAGTTATACATGTTAAGTCTTCAGGATGTTATCAAAACATGGGCTCTGATACCACTCATTGTCACACAACTACTCTCTGTCCTTAAATTTATTTTTTTTAATATATATATCATACTACGATTTAATAATTTGTATTTAACTCGAGTAAGCATTTTATAGTAGAATCAAAACATATTATGGAAACCCGATTACTAATATAAGGAGTCAAAAGAACCATCAAATTTATATTATAACAAAAGAAAACTTGCTTTACAAAATATGGGTAACAAGTTAGCTATACGACAATCCAAAATCTCTAGTCAAAAGAAGTGCCTGCTAGTTTCCAACAAAAAGTTTTCCTTAGATCTAACATATAGCAGGCTGATGTGGCGGTATATCATCGTCAACTAAGTCATTCCATTTTCATTACATTCCTTTACTATGTACCATCACCCTATTTTACATGATATCACTCTACTGTCTACTCCACGTATATCATAGTATTTACATAACGACATGTAATCAAGTCATAAATATCAACCAATAGCATCACAAAATCCTTATATTCTTCATAAGTTCCCATTCCTTCATCAACCTCTGTATAAAAACATGTGTAGTGGGTGTTACGTAACATGTAAAGCTATGAGGTCCTCAGTAATCTAGGCATGTCTGGTTGTTCGGATGATTTCAGTTTCTCGGAGAGCCATCTACAATACAAAATACAAAGCGTGAACAATAAAATTCAGAAAATATGATGGTGCAATGATGTCAATCAAACACACTCAGGCCCGAATCCTCATTATAGTGTACCGTGTGAGCTCACAATAACATAGCCTTTACTTGTGCACAAAATCAGTAAATATGATGGTGCAAAGATATCTATCAAACATACTTGGGCCCGAATCCTTATTATTATGTACCGTATGAGCTCAAAATAACACGGCCTTCAATTGTGCGCAAAACAATGTCAATGCATCCGTCCTTGCCCACCGAGACTCAGGATGCCACATCAGAATATAATATATATAAATCAAGGTGTGGCCTAAGTATACAATGCTCCACATGTATATCCACAGTCTCAAGGCCACCAAGGGACCTCCGACACTACGGGACCTCCGACACTACCTGGTGCCAAACTCAAAATACCCTATCTTTGGCTACCCTTAATGACCATCAGGAGCCTCAAAGCGGTATATTTATTCGGACACAATAGTACAGTACATCTATAATGGGATTCACATTTAAAAATTTAAACCATATACTCCATGAGAATGACAACAAAAATATGCATGACTTTGAAAACGTATTATCCATACGTTTTCCAAATAAACTTAATACACAAGTGTCACAACACCATGTCACATAAAGAAAACAAACACATATAAACACATAATTTCACATATAAATGTATCTTGTATTGTAGTTAAAAAAAAAAAAATCAATATTTACCTTTTTCACGACTTTCTTGATCAATATCTGCATTAATAAAATAGTATCTACATTAATCATAACTTATCATATTATTTCCCAGTTACCAAACCTAAACTAAACCTATAAGATAATATAGTTTACTTAATAAAATACTCCTTGTAATAATACTAATAATGACACTACTTTACTACCAATAAATAATAATAATAATAATAATAATAATAATAATAATAATAATAATAATGAAATTCTCATTATTATTATAAAAGAAAATCCATGATTTCTGAAATAAAATTAATACACATAAAAATTAAGCTAGCCAATACATTACCATATTATCTTCCATTTCATGTTGGATCCATTTTTCATTTTATTTAACACACAAGTGTGAGTATATATATATATATACCCCCATACCTATTAATCAATTTCTTATCCAATCCATATTATTATTATTTTTTTAACTAAATTTTCAACATACTTCACCCTTGACATTATGTATTATAACATTTTACTTCTCATCT
>CAIGRT010231803.1:0-10665 GCA_903798405.1 Fraxinus platypoda
AAAATGATTTGAGCTTTAAAATGATTTGGGTATTGGGCTTTAAAATTGAAATTATGAAATGATTTGATTTATTTAATTAATTTGCTAATTTGTTTAGAAAAAAATAAAATAATTTAATTAATTTAATATAAAAAAAATTATTTAGTTTCGGTTCTTCGATTCTTGGTCTAGAACCGAGAACCCACCCAAACCCATCGATTTTCGATTCGGGTATCCGTTCGGGTATTTAACTTATGAAGAACCGCTCGGCTCGGCTCGGCTCGGTTCGGGACTTTTGGACACCCCTACATGTCATTGTTTGTGGAATATTGTTGTTCATAATGAGGACTACCGTACATATGGTATGCGTTAAATAACAAACTGCCACATATATGCCACGTAAATAGACTATCGATAGTCATCACTATGAATGACATTAGTGACGATGATTTGTGAAAAAGGTTAGCGGTCTGTTTTAGTATTAAGTACTCTTGAAATTATAGTAATTGGTAAGTATCTTCGATGTGAGACAGGCTTAAACTTTATAATTTGTTTAGTGACTATCTTGTATATAACTAATAGAAGCGTGTCCTAGGATTAGTTTACTCGTTCTTTTGTTTGTTCCTTAATTTCTTCAGAAGTTGAGATTATCTTATATTTGTTTTTATTTAATTAGTGATTTTCTTTTAGTTTCGTGTTATATATATATATATAGTAGGAATTTTATCATCAGTTCATGCCTGTAGCCCTCATCTGGGTTCGCCACAGCATTATTAGCCAATGGTGTAAAATGATCTAAAGCAAGTTTTATCACATTACAACGACAATGTGCAAAGAATTAAGTGCTTTTAACAATAATTTAAGTTTAATTCCTAATAAATTTTGGGTCGACTAAATCTCATTTGCCAATGCCTTCTCATCATCAGAGGTACCTAATGTTATCTTCAAGAAGTTGAATTCAATGAAAAACTGCTCTTTTAATACAAATGAAAGCAAAAGCAGAAGACAGAAGGAGTATCTTTTACTATTAAAGAAAGAAAAAGGCTTGTTTGACGCTACTGACTGGATTGGACAAATCAACAGATTTTGTCGCTCTTTAATTCTGTCCAATCCTAGGTGTAGCTCAATGTACCGAACGTGGCAACTTGTCCTCATTCACGAGTTTGCAACAGCCTTCTGTTATGATTTTGCTGGAAGGAAAGTAAATAATATCTTCACACAATGTTTAATGTTGAAGAAACTCAATTAGAATGAGAGGAAAGACAAAATACTGTTACATTTGCAACAAACCCAGAAAAAATTAACGAATCGAAACCAATCAAATCTTCGAAAGTTTTGCTATGGCTACACTATTTCCTTGTACTTCCTCTGATCTGTGTATATGGTGGAACATTGTTGCACTGGGAGCATTTTTTATGGCAGCTCCTAACGATTCTACTAATATACATATTATAGTATGTTTGGTACGAAGGATTGGATAGTACTCGACACTGTTAAAGAAAGAAAACGAACTGCTCAATTATGTCCAATACTTCGTACCAAACATGCATAGAGCTTTCGGTGAAAACCTCTAAACAGAAGAGGAATGCCCTAAAACAAACCACCTAGAACGCCTGCAGCCTAGGTCTTTAGTGTACCAAGCTGCGCCCCATCTTTGAATGCCAATTGCCCTACTCTTATCTGATGAAGAGATGCCCAGATTTTATCAAGTCTTATTATGGATTGGGTCTGATCCTCGTCGAACTCTTCTTTTGCTTGACTGGTTTGGATCGAATTTCTTGCTTTCAGGTGCTGGTTTCTTATCTGTGTCGAGTGTACTCTGATTCTTTACCCTTAATCGACGATCTTCTCTGCTTTGTCTAAGAGCGAGGTCTGCACTTTTCAAGCCACAAACTTCTTGCGGGCGAAATACTAATAATCCTACACATATGAACAAGGCAAATGCCCTATGGATGTATAGAGCCATAGTTCTTTGGGAAAAACAAGAAAATGAGAAGTTTGTTTTGATTAAGAATGCTGAGAGAAAAATTGAGGTTTGAATCCTATGTCTCCATTCCTGTAGATTTATGCTTGTGACGTTGTCTTACAGAATTTGTAGGGCAATTTAAAGGATAAAGCAGGAGGGTCCCAGAATTGTAAAGTTTCAATCTAAGCAAATTAAGGCAATAAGGCTGTTATGAAAGAATCTGATTGGAATGAATAAAGACAATTGGAACAAAACCCAATAGAAGCTAAGCATCTTTTTTCATTTGTTTCCCTACATCTCTTATCATTTGATCTGCTTTTGTCTTCTACACAAAGACCAATCCAGTTACCTTGGACTCCCAGTCATCCTGCCACATCATCAACCGCGCTTACGTTTCCACGTAACATAAAACTCTCTAGTCAGTCCCAAGCGCAAATAATGGAAGAGTGAAGAAGGTTGCAGGTTGATAGCAGTGTAAAACTAAATCACATCTTATGACATGAATCCTTGTATGCAAATTGATCCATGTAATCAACCACCCTAAATTCAATGGGAAGAGCCGAGTAAGGCTTAGTTTGTCATCTTTGTCATCATTCCAAGCTCGAATAGATTGATAGATAACGTAGAACCTTACTATCGTCGAATCTAAATTTATTGACAATAATTGTACAAGGCTTAGTTTGTTATTGTTATTGTTGTTCGTAGCCAAAATAAAGAAGCTTCATCACATCTTATGACCGAATTCTTATACGAAAAAATATTAATACAGTTCAAATTTAATGGGAAATAAGACTTAATTTATTATCGCCTTTGCGGTGATGAATCTTCCTTAGTTATTAAGAAGGAAGGTTTAGCTTGAGCAGCCAAAATCGAAGGTCTCTAAGAGGGATAAGTTAGCAGTCATAAAAGCAAAATGGGTAGAATAAAAAAGATTGGTACCAGACATTAGCTTTATGCCATTTGAATATCTCACTTTAGAATTCCAAGCTCTCTTATCTATGCAACAACAAAAAACCAGTGTTGGTTTCTTGTGCCAAATGTGTTCCTTTTATGCTTTTCTTTTCTATTTTATTTTTTATTTTTTCCACTCAATGTTTTAATAGAGATCCCATTCAAGTGTCCCTTTCTCTTGAAGCCGAGAAAAATAAATTTATTTTCCCAATTAACCAAGCAGACCCTCTTTTTCTTTATCCACCATTTTTTATAGTAATTAATTTCAAAAATAGATGCAACTTGGAACATTCTAAAGCACGCCTTCTGCTTTATTTGAACTTGCATTGATGAGATTCACTGTTATATTAAAGTTAAGGAATTTGTCTTACAATCATATATGATTCGAGGTTCATCTCTATGTTTGACCTTCCAAAATTATAATTTAGATACATCGAAGTAGAATTTATATTTTTGTAACAATAAATATTAGAAAATGTTAAGCAAAATATTACGAGGAGTCTTATATGTGTGGATTTTTATAAATCGAGTCAAATATGTATGTATTTCGAGAGACGTCAATTTATCCTACAATGAAATCATTCTTGAGGTTGTTTGATAATTTTTATGTATTCTATCATTTCATTGAAGAGAAACTCATTCACTGCTGTCTAGAACGATAATTCATTATCATTTTCCTCAGTATATTACTCACTACCAACCATTAAATCATTCTCAAACATCTTCTCCTCCTTGATAACCAGACGAAACACTCTAAGCTACATTAAAGAGATCGAGATAATAATCTTATAAATGCGATCCTTATTCTCGTGGTTGAGATCCATGAATGAGACTCAAGCACAAGAAGCAAAGATAGAGATAGCATAGAGGCAGCACACTTGTTTATCTGCGACTATATCAAGATGTTCAACTGCGATGTCTGAAAATTTAAGTACAGTAAAATTATATCGAAGAGAATTTTTGATACACATAAGAATTAACACCAAAAAATGCCACTGATATCGACTTGTGCCTAAACGTTTTTTCCAGCCGACATTGTTAATCAAAAGTTGTACAGAGTTAAATCAATAAAGCATTGTTAATTACCTATTTTGGTGCTTTTAGTACGGGTACGGACTATCTTAAGTTTGATGTACTACTTTGTTAGATACTCTAAAGTACACTTAGCACTATTTAACCCACGAAGGGTTTATAGCATCTTTTGAGTTATTTAAAAGAAAGCGAAAGATAGTTGGATTCGATCAATTGATGATTGTACCTTTGTTTGAACAAAGGGGGCCCACTTAATGAGACCAATATGCTTCGGTAAAATGGAGTAATTAAACAAGAGAAAATCCCAAAAAAAAACAATAAAAAATTCTTTCTTCTCTTTATTTCCGAATGGTCCAGTCTCTTAAAGCAAAGTGATTTTGAAAGACAAGGCGGGACACTGCAAATGGAATGTCTCACAAGAAAAATCTAAAGGAGATGCTTGCTCTACTGTGAGATTATTCCATGTTCCGACCTATTTATTATATAAGAAAGAGGAAATATACGTCTACAACAATAATTTGAAATTACGTCTGATTCTTAACAAATTTAGAGTTCGCTTTATTATTATTAATAATTTGAGAATGGGAAGTTATAATTCAGTTTGACATAACCTTCAATGTTAGCACTTAAGACAGGAGAAAAAGTTGCAGTAAGCAAATGCCCCGAAACTAATCAGTAAAGAACCAATCTCTATTCTATACTCTGGAAAATACATACTCGTCTACAATATGGACAGAAAATTGTACGAGTATAAGCGTTCTCCCGTATTGTAAGATAATAATAAGCTCGTAATGTACGAAGCTAGGATTTATATCCACCCCAAAGGGCCAAAGCCCCCATCCATGTACCACTTAGCGTATATTTCCTATGCAGTATTGAATAGCAGCACCTTAAATACAATCGAGAACTACTTGGCAGTCTTCCTTCTATCCATAAATACAGGATAGACTCATGTTCTCCCAAAAGGCTATGAATATCTATTGACCCGTGTAACTATATACTTTCCTTTCTCGAGATCGTAAATAGTCTTCAACTGAGGATTTCTCCACTTTGACACAAACCATGCACCAATTAACACAAGGAAAATTCCGAATATAAGCAGCAATGCTGAATAGTTCCCACTTACTACAAGGTCAATCCTGTTAGAATGCTGCAAATCCAACTTAGCTGTGCTCTGCAAGATGAAAGCTCCCAATGCCCAATCAAGGGGGATATTCTGTACTTCATTAGCGCATCCAAGTCTGTACACGCATGCCATTCAATGAATGAAATTTGGTCGACATAAATACTTTAAAAATCTGTTTGGTAAGATGGACTATAGTACACAACATGAAAAATAAGCTAAAATATTGTCTATTATACTGTCCAGTCCCATGCAATCATGTGTGCCAAACATATCCTTGTAAATTTCTCCCCTTTTACGTTTTCTTATTTCCTTTTTGACAGTTCTTTCTTCCATCTTGCTTTCCATTAGTTAAGGGTGGAACATGTTACAACTAGAAGGCCAAACGATTATGACAAAAATATGTTGATAAAACTGGTGTGTTTCTGGGAGGTCACTGATTAAATAATACCTCTCATCATCCAAAGCCATTCCAAGACTGTCATGCAGTAGGGCCACAATATATGCAGAAGAGAAGCAGTAGCGATGCAAATCCTCATCCTCAAGAGACTGGTATTTCTTCTTCAATTTTGACCAATCCTCTTCACAAAATTGTTGTCCAGCAACCAAGAGATCAGAAAGAAAGGCTTTCGGGGCCAAGCCAAAGAACTATTTAAAGAAATAGAGAGAAAGAAAGTTTAAAAGAGGTCCTCCTGAAAACCAGAATTCCAAAATGAGAAAAACAGCCAAATTTTGGCTAAGCTCGAAAGCAAGTAAAACTTGCATTCGAGTAAATTTTTTATTTCAAATATGAATACATACATTAATTTTTTCTTAATTTTAATTAAAACAAGAGTTACTGATTTTTTAAGCAACTCTTACCTAACTATCAACATAAGTAACTTGTTTCAAACTTATATAAGTAAACTTTTAAAACTTGTCAAAAATTATCTAAGAACCAAAATGAATGTGCAACCTTTGAAGTGTAGAAGAAATTTTCTGTCGCCAAAAAATTCCCTTGGAGCCTGGGTATAAATGTTGATCCTATGTAGCAGCTTTGATAAGAGCATCTATCTGCATTTCATGTATAAACAGGTTTATGGCTGAATACTCTACTGTAGTACGTAGACAAAAAAAACACAGAATTGCGGACTATAATGAAAAACATAACAATGAAACGTCTAAAGAAAATACCTTTCCCTTTCTGCATCAACTTTAATGAGGCAGATCTGCACTCAGAGAAATTACCCTTTGGAGAAAGTTTCCATGTCCCTTTGTCGTGTAAGTACCCTCGAGGAGTACAAGGATCCATAGGTTTCACCTGTTGAAGAGATTTGACACCTGCATTAAAGAAAACTAAATCAAAGAACAGTGAAAATTATGGTATTTTAGTCCGTGTAATAGTAAAACCGGCATTAAAAAGAATAAGTCAAAGTCTTGTTTGTCGTACCACACTGTCCTAAAATCAAATAAAAATAAGGTTTTTGGGCCATTATCAGAACTAAAATTAAAAAGGTCTGGTCTGGTATATAGCGAAAGGCAAAAGGTGGGTACTCATTAATGTTTTCTTCACCCCGAACCACTTTCTAAATGGATTATTGTATCAGTATAACAATGTACAATATCTTGAGGAAGTGAAATGGCAACAAATTTCCAAAATCAATTTAAAGTGACAAGAAGTTGTTACTCTCAGTAATCTTCAGGTCGGCTAACTGAATTCATTTTGACCATTTTGTCAGAACTAGTTCTACATCTGAAGAAAGGTTCACATGAAATAAACTCTTTTTAAACAGCATTAGGTCATAGTAATTTTGGTCCTCTTAAAATGAGAGTTCTTTAAGCTTATGTAAAACATGCCTCAACTATTTATCCTCAACTCTTATTTTATCCATTCTAGTATGACCACATATAAAATCATAAATTATCATTAGTTCTAATAACAATTATGAACAACCAGCCTTTTAAATCAGTGCGCGTCTTCCAATCACATAGAATCCTATAATACTACTACGTTTCGTTCGACCCACTCCAATTCTAAAATTGTATCCTAATAATCAAAACTAAACACCTAAAACTCTTTGAGACAACACAATCCTGTGCTATGATTTTATATTGTCCAAAACACAACCAATAATAAAGAACATTTTGACTTGACTTACCCGTCTCTTGGCCTCTCGAAACAAGAGATTCCTTCAGTAATTCAAGTGCGACATTCTGCAAAAATTAGAACCAATTATGGATACCTGAACTGCATAGCTGAAATCTACAAATACCCAAAACAATACAAATATTCAAAGGGAGAGACCCAATTCGTAGTGGGGAAAACCCCACGACCCCTTGGGGATATCCTGCACTTGGAAGCAGAAAACATACAAATTCTAGGAGTCAATAGAAAGCTTCTTGCATCCCACATTCATAATAAATCAATATCAAACACAAAATACTTAAAACTCCACGGAGACAATACCAGTACCAACACCAAGATATAGAAATTGCTTCAAAAGAAAGATTACCTGTCCAAACTGAAGAAAGCTGTGACTGTAGAGGTTGTAAGTGAAATTACCAAATTTAACTGTTCGAGAGTACTCAGGAGGCATTGGCTCGTTTGAGAAAAAGGTAATCTGAAACAAGTATGCACACATTATTATCAAGACCTGTAAAATGAATCTCAGATGTAACAGAACAATAACGCCATGTCTAATAGGGAGGATTAAATAGTACTTGACACTAATAATGCTAAATAAAAAGAAAATATCTTGTTTATTATACTATCTAGTAAATGAACATATGTCATATCGCATGGTCCACTTGGCGGAGAGTATTAGAGTAACCAAGTAATGAATGACATTGTTCATCTCTAACACAATGAACAATCACAATAAACAAATAATAATTTAAAAATGGATCTTGAACCTGAGCCGAAGCACCACCAAGTTCAATAATCCCAGTTGTTTTTGCAGGATCACCTCCAAGTGTTCCAAGAGCATAATTTGCGACAACCCAAGCATATAAACCTTCATCAGAGCCTTGAGCAATTGAAGAATTAGATGTTAATAATTGGAAATCTCTAAGATCAAAACTTAAAAAATAAATAACACTCATGTGCAACAATGTGCAGAAATAAACATGTACAGAGAGATGTGGAATTTAAAATAAAAGCATATAATATATCCTAAAAGCTATCAAAGAAATCTAGGCAACTAAGTACAGATATATGAAGAAAATTCAATCCAGACACTGCTAACATTTTGCCTCCTCGACTCACAAGAAGTTTAACATTTTTGTTATAGAACAACACAAATAATCCATTAAATTGTATCCACGACCTCTACCCAACACCAACTATCCAATTAAGGAGTTGCTTGACAAAGCTTTTGATAAAAGTTTTAGTAGATTTTGATAAATTGATGAAATATGAATTGAAAAGTTGATAAAAGTTGTGGATTCAATGAAATGCATGGTTAAAATTAACGAGTTGAAAAGTTGATAAAAATTTTAGTGAAATTTATCGAATGAGCACTCAATACTTATCCATTATCCACCACACAAAACTCTAATGACGCATTTGGTACGAAGGATTGGACAGCAGTAGACAATATTAAAGAAGACAATTAAGTCATTATAAAGTCCAGTCTTGCCAAACATGCACTAATTAATTCAAGTGGAGTCCATAATTAACATCAACCTGAACATTACGTTTTCCGTTTTACTGATTTCAAGCTAGCTGCAACAATTAACATTTACAACCATCGAATAAAAGCTAAATTCACATTTCAAGATTTTTGCTTTTGAATCAAATCAATTGGCAAGATCCACATTGTTCCATGAATTCAATTTGAACGAACGAATATATCAGTATCTATTTTCAATATCAATAGTAAGAAAAGCGCAAATCAAAATCAAATCAAATCAAAGCAAGAAAGCACAATGCCTTTTCTGTACCCGAGATGACAGTTGCCCAATCATCTTGGAAGCTAAAACCAGACCCTCTCAAAACCCTACGGCATACATCCAAGATCTTCTCTTGAACCTCTTTCTTCAACAATCTCATCCCGGCAGTTGCCATTAACCGAATCTCAGCCTCTCCCCGACCCTCCCTAGGCACATTCATCTTTGCAAACTCCACCAGTTCTGCTACTGCGGCCCCTGCCCTTTCGGGCTCCTCCGCATAGGCCGACAATCCCGGATTCACCTTCATCGATACCAATCCTTTCTCCGTGAAATCAAGCACCAAATTCCCACTCCTGACCTCGTACTTAAACACGTGAATCCTCGTCCCTGTGCTTCCCCCATCGATCACCACCATGTATTTTGTATGTTGCATAATTTTGTTCGGAAAAAACAATATGAAGCAAAACAATATGACGGCTATGGAAATTGAAGTGTATAGCAAAATTCTTGATCTGGAGTTTGATTGTTTGCTGTAGAAGCTTCGATAAACAGGTCGGTTCGATCGTAACTGGAGCTTGACCTGATCCATTTTGTCTTCAAATCTACGATTCACTGAGCAGGCAATGGATCGGCGCATGAAAAATTAAAGATTTGTGAACCATGGGATAATAATAAATACAGTAACGAATCAGACAAACTAATAATCATATGGTTTCACAAATTTCTCAAATTTGGGCACGAAGAGATTGAGAGGGCTTTTGATAAAATGTATTGTAAGCCCTTTCCCTCTCTCCGCGTGCTTGTGTATTTTCTTTCTTTTTCTTTTGCCTCTTGTTTGTTTCCTTTCTTGTTTTTGTACGATATTTGAAAAGAAGGATGAATATTTGTGGGATTGTGGGATTTTTGCTTATTTTTTGAGGAAAATGTTTCCGTTTATATACTCGCTTATTAAAAGTTTACGCGGTTTCTTGCAGTTGTCAAATGCCAATGCCAAAGTAAAAAAAAAAGAATAATGACTATATAAATTCATGAAATTTAGAATTTTTGTCAAATTAAGATTGACTTGTATGTATATCCTTTTTGAAATAAAATGAAGCACTGTTGGGTGAGATTGTGGGGATCACATCCAATAACAGAAGTTCGGTAAAATTAGAATGGGAGCACGATGTAAGATAGTCATGTTGAAATACGGAAGTAGAATTATCTGAAAATTTTAAAAAAAATTCTTAATTCAAAAAAAGATTGTTTAGATATTCATGTATATATTATATTAAGAATAAATTATTCGAATTTTTTTTACCTTAATTCAATGGTCAATTCTTAAATTAATTTTGAATCACGAACTTTCAAATTTTTGGATCATGAGCTTCCAACTTTTAATTCGAAGATCTTGATACTTCAAACCTCCAAGTTTGTATAATATTTTTCAAAGTCAAAATTACACATGTGGGTGGGCACATTCTTTTTAATTAAATCAAGAAGTCAATTTTTGAACTGGACAATTGAATAAAGTTAGAAAAATAGTTTTGCTATCTTTTTTCTTTCTCTCCAAATTTGAACACTATGAAATTATTGTATTATATTTTTTATGTTTAGCCCCCATTTGGGCCACCTTTTTATCTCATTAAAATGAAAAATATGACCGTTATCCATCACATCAACATTGAAATTCAAATTTTCTATCTCTTGTGTGGGTCCAATAACAGCTATATTTTTCATTCTCATTCTACAAAAAAGTGGCTCA